>JACXGK010003717.1:0-34108 GCA_016801125.1 Novumbra hubbsi
ATGTGTGACACCGCTGCGTTCAGAGACATGTGTGACACCGCTGCGTTCAGAGACATGTGTGACACCGCTGCGTTCAGAGACATGTGTGACACCGCTGCGTTCAGAGACATGTGTGACACCGCTGCGTTCAGAGACATGTGTGGATCCTCACCGTGTGGCCATACCCCGTTACTGCAAGTGCAATGCCAGGCACATAACGTCATGTAGAAGGGAGCAAACAAAACAGGACACATTATGTTTTGTGTTTATTTTCATTTAAATATGGTTAAATTGCCTTGTGCTCCCATTGGGTATCAAATAATAAAAGGAGACCAAATAAAAAGCTTACACAGCCATTCTGTGCTGAACTGAACCAGTCCAGACACAAAGTTTCCTTAGTATTTTTTCTTTTTTTTCCCGAACAAAAAAGCAGATGAATTTGTAAAAATGAATATCATAGCAAATACCACAGTGAGGGGAGGATAATTGATAATGTCTTAGAAATGTGTAACATAATAGAACATGATCATGATACAAACTGGAGAGTGGTAATGAAAATAAAACAAAATAAAAAGTACTGTATCTGCGAACTCAATCACACGCACATTCACATATGGACACCTTACACACAGGCACTCACTGGCAAACGCACCTACGCACAAACAAGCACGAGCGCGCACGCACTCAATCTCACTCACGCACTCGCACGCACGTACTGTGGAAGCACTCACGCACACTCACAAAGATAAAATGAAGTGATTCGAAAAAAATTAAACCTTGGTTAAATCTAATGCTGTCATACATCCAAGTCTTGTGTCTGAAGTGCAGAAAACAAAATGAAAAGTAAATGGAGAGATAAAACCAGATGAATAATGAAAAAAGCTATGCCCGTCTTCAAGGGTCGAACCAGGAGAATAGACCCTCTATCCTCTATCCTCACCCCAATTCCTTAACCCAATCTCGATCCCAACCTTCTATCCAATACCCTTACCTAGCTCAAGCCCCCACCTGCCCTCACCTTTTACCCCATCCATACCTCTGTCCCCCACCTACACCTCACCCTCAGACCTATCCCACCTGCCCCCCCACCCTAGTTTGTTTCCCTGTTAGACAAAGGCTCCATATGCTTCGTCTCCTGACAGCTGGGGTCCTTCCATGTGTGTGTGAGAGGAAGTCTTGATGTGGCTGAAGAGAAGTAGAACGGCGACGGTTGGAGCAGGCCTGGTCGCTCCATCAAACACCATGTCCCAGGATGCAAAGAGAGGCAGGAGGGGGAGGAGTTCCGTTGCACGTTGAGGTTGAATGTTGTGAACCTGTGTGTGCGTGTGCATGGATGTGTGTACAGTTTGCATATCAATAGCTGAATGTCAGTCAGTGTGTCTCGATGTGAGTTTGTGTCTTTGTGTCTGTTAGGGTTGTGTGTGTGTGTGTCTGTGTGTGTGTGTGTGTGCATGCGTGTGTTGATTGGATTGGGGCAGCTTAAGGGTTGGCGGACACAGGGCCTGTCCCTTGTCCCTCACCCCCCCGGTCGGGGGCAGGTTTACAGGGCTTGCGTCTTGAGCTCGATGGGATCACCTCGGGTGTCCTGCTGGGTCTCTGTCTCGGGGGGTCGGCTGCCCTTCAGGGTGGCCAGGCGCTCTGACAGGCCGCGCATGCGAGGGAACAGCATGAAATCATAGAGAAGCGCTCCCATGGCACCTCCTATCATCGGACCCACCCAGTACACCTGAGAGGTTAGCAGAGAGGTTAGCAGAGAGGTTAGCAGAGAGGCTAGCAGAGAGGCTAGCAGAGAGGCTAGCATGACGAAAACCGCTTGTATGGTGCAGGCCTGGTGTGGATTGGAATCAGCTATAAACCTGGCATGGTTACCATGACCGTAACATCCAGCATTTTAGTAAGATCAGTTGTCTTGGGAGAATCCGTCAGTGTGTGAACGTGCGTCTTACCCAGTGATTGACAAAGTTCCTGAAGAGCACAGCGGGGGCGAAAGACCTTGCAGGGTTCATCCCGGCACCAGTGTAGTACATCTACAGCGGAGATACGGACGACAGCAGGTTGTGAATGCAGCGCGGTGCGTTGGGGCTGTACATTGTGTTCTAGTATAAAGTGTTTTAGGTCGCATCCTCTACAACCCTACAACCCTTGCCGTGCCCTCCGCTCTGCCACTTCAGGTCTTTTGGCCATTCAACCCTCGTGGGTGGGCAGCTCCCGCTAAGCCGAGCCCAGAACTCATGCCTTGGCAAGAGAGAGCCGAGTCCCGGCCAATCTTCCGAAAGAGGCTGAAAACCAACCTCTTTGATGAGTATCTCAATTACCTTGTGTGTCCCCACACCCACACACCACCACCACCCCCTCTACCCCCACCACCCCCACAACCCCCATCACACCCCCACCACCCGTGAAAAAAGGCACTTAACTTTGGTGTCCCTGGTGCTGACTTTGCCAACCGATGGCTTCAATAAAGGAAAGTGTGCTTGCTATAATTGTCAGATGTTGGTTTTCTAAGAGGAATGCACTTATTGTAACTCCGGATAAGAGCGTTAGCTACATGATTGAAATGTCTCGCATGTGTTCTCCGCTATCATAGTTTATGTGTTGGTGAGCAGGTGCATGCTGTGGTAACATTGTGTGTTTGTCCATGTTTCACTAAACTTGTGTGGAACCCCGTTAGGACGGTAATACAGACCTTTTGGGGACAAATCTTGGCTTAGCGGTTACAGATGGGGTTAGAATGAGGGTTAGGCTGTGGTGATACTGCGGTCTAGACCACTGCCTCAAGAGCATGTATGTGGTTGCCGCATGGGTTTAGTAACGGCCTGTAGATAAATAAATAATAAAAGGCCCAACACCTGGGTAACGAGAACGGGTGACACCTAAATTGCCTGTGTGCGCTGCTCACCCCCATGAGGTGTCCGACAGTCACAGCGAAGCCGATGGAGAGGGCAGCAGAGCCCATGCGACCGTTCCTCCTCTCATCCGTCACGGCGAAGACACATATGACCAGCTGCATGGTCAGGAACACCTCCACCGTGGTGCCCATGCCGAGGCTGATGCCAGGCTGCAGCTGAAGACGGAAAACATCAACACTTCAGACCCCTTGTGACCAAGTCACTCTCGTATCTTAAAACAGCTTTTCTGAGAACCGCAGCGAGACGTGACAAGAAGGAATTCAAGGACGCGGCGCACGTCCCCCCCCCCCCCCCCGTGGCAGCGTCACACA
Source organism: Novumbra hubbsi (assembly GCA_016801125.1). Lineage (NCBI taxonomy): Eukaryota > Metazoa > Chordata > Actinopteri > Esociformes > Umbridae > Novumbra > Novumbra hubbsi. The sequence continues at coordinate 3,200 of JACXGK010003717.1, forward strand.
ACGCGGGTGAACGAGTTCGCCAACTGAACACGGGTGACCTCGTTGCGCCTCGGGAACCCGGGTAACGTGTTCATTCTCAGTGGATTCCGCTGCCGGCGCTGTGTGGTCTGTTCGACGCACACTGTAGATGTGTACGACTTGACGGAAATTGTAGCAAAAGGAGAATGTTCAAATTGTGTCGCACATTTGCAGAATGCATGCTGCTTAGTGGAATGACGCTGTGTGAGGTCCAGAATCAGTCAGATTGTCACGTCTCCACCTAGCGGGGCTCCCCTCCGGTGGCGTGGCACCCCGGCGTTCGAAGTCGCCGGCCTTCTAGTTGCCATCGTTCATGTTTGTCCTGTTTCTCATGTCCTGTGAATGCATCTCTCCTGATTCCCCACAGCTGTCCCCTATCTACTCGGTATATAGGCCCTCATGTGTCTTGTCTCTGTAATGTTGTCTTGGAATAGAGGATCAAAACGCAGGTAGGTGAAAGTATACAAGGTCTTTATTTTACCTTGGCAAAAGCCACTGTGGTCCGTAAAGCACAGGTTTCAGGTAATACTCAGACGGGAGAATCAGACTTCTTCTCGAGCACAAACACACGCAGTGCGTGTAACACAGAACAGGAAACAATAACGAACACAGAGACAGGACACACGAGGGCCTGTATACCGAGTAGATAGGGAACAGCTGTGGGACATCAGGAGGGATGCATTCACAGGGCAGGTTAGCCTTAAAAGTAATAATAAATGTGTGTGACTCTGAGCAATGTCCACCATTACCAAAGTGGCATTACCAAACACAGAGACTGAAGGATAAGAGAAACACAATGTAGATGTCAGCTCTTACTGATGGTGGATCTGATTAAACTTTTTCGTTAATAACACTGGTAGGTTTCATGGGGATTCTCTAATCCCTAATCATATCTCCATTCTAAACGCCTATTAGCATCAAGAGAATGATGCTATGCAATATTTAAATGTTTTCTTTGACTTTCCCATAGGAGGAACCTTATAAAAACAGCCAAAGAACACTATTGGAAGACATTACCATACCTGCACCAGACAATAATCAAACCTCATCAACATTGTTGACTGCTGATGAATATGTGTTGATAGGAGTCCAAAATGACACTCCATTCCCTACGTAGTGTATTTCTTTAGCAGAGCTCCATCATGGGAAACCGGGATATAGGGTCTGCCGGGAGAGTGAAGACTTACCGTGTTCAGGGCCATGTTGCCCCTCATGTTGTTTGGGGTGACGCCATAGAGCACCGCGGCCCCTGCTATGCCCCCCAGGCACTGGGCAGCCCAGTAGAAGAAGGCCCGGAACAGGGACATCTGGGAGCCCACCAGATAGGCGAAGGTGACGGCTGGGTTGATGTGGCCGCCACTGATGTGACCGACGGACTGGATCATGGTGGCAGCCGCGAAGCCAAAGCACAAGGCCACGTGCAGGACGTGGTAGGGCCCGGTGGTCCAGCGCAGCGCGGCACCCAGGCCAAAAAACACGAAGAACATGGTCCCGAAGAACTCGGCGAAGACCGCCCGCCAAAATGTCATGGACCGGAACTCCCACATGATGGCTGTTCACTGGATGTTCCTCAGAACGGAAAAACTGTTCTTGGGGGGGGGGGGGGGGGGGGGGGGGGGGGGGGTGGGGAGTCTGGATGCTCCTTTAATAATTTATCAGATGCCAAAAAAAAAAAGATCTCCCAGCTAGCCGGTCTGTCCTGTACGCTGTCTCGGTGAGCCAATTAGTTTTGAAGAAACTTCTTTTTGAAAGTCAACACAGGAATCCACCCAACAACAAATCTAACTCTGAGCTATGGACGATCGTGAGTTGGCGCGTCGGCAGTCAAACGTCAACTCAGCTGTGCTTGCTTGCCTCCACAGGACACCTCTTGTGAGGACATAGGGCTGTTTGTGGGTGTGTGTGGATCTCAGTATAGCTGTCTCGACGAGGGGTTCATCGATGCTGCCGGGGTGGTTCTGGAGTATACAGGGATAAAGTGTCCTGTGGACGTTTTAGCCTCTCTGACGGAGGGGAGATGGCCGAACAGGGGCTTTATAACACCCCCCCAGGGGCCCCAAGTGACGCCATAATCCCCCCTGTGGGCCTAGGGGAGGGAGGCGACACACCTATCATGGCCCAAATTAAACAAACTTAACCCCTCTGTTGCCACCCAAAACGGACAGAAATGGAAAGTGTGATTGAAAGGAGATATGAAGAGGTGACTGTGAAGGAAGCGTAGGTTACCGGGGAAGTCTAACTAGGGATGGACCCCATACCAGGACAAGGGGTTGTCAAGTACTCTTCTGTTGACATATCATCACCATGACAACCATGAGAACAATTGCTGATGGCGTAGTATGGACACACAGAACAGACACGCATACACTCATGCACACACACACACCCAGATAATACAGTGATCAATGGGAGGCCCCAGACGGAAGGGCCTAAAGCTAACAGTGTGCAGAACTGACCCATACGCTAAAATGCCTGACCTTGTGAAACCATTGTGTTGGCGCTGAGCGTGAATGTCACATGCAAACTGTGCAACCGCTTGGATTTTAGAAAAATATTTGTAGTTATTGTTCATGAGTGGTAACATGGGATAAAAAAAAGTGTGCTGTTGTACAGAATTAGTGGAAAACAATCAAATCAATCAATCAAATTTATTTATACAGCCCTTTTTAAAACAGCAGTTGTCACAAGGTGCTTTTACAAAAACACCCAGCCTAAAACCCCAGTGAGCACGCAACAACAGGATTGAAGCACGGTGGCTAGGAAAAACTCCCTACGGGGCCGGAGTGTAGGAAGAAACCTAGAGAGGCACCAGGCTCAAAGGGGTGGCCATACCTCTTGTGGCTATGCAGGGTGATGTTTAAGAATACTGCTAATGATACAAACAAATGATTGACATGAACAGTTCTTCGTTTATTTTTTGGGTCAATTTGTTATTTAATTTGTGTATTCAGTGAGCATTATTAACTATCAATTCAGTCAGGCCTAGTCACAATGGTGTGTAATATCAACTGGGAAGCCATCATTTGCACACAGCATATTTTTATCACTGACATCAAATCCTAACACTGTTATCAACCATTGGTATAAAACATACACAATTCTTTTATAATTTCAGCCAGAAGTTTAATATTCTCAACTCGCTACATATTCTAAATAGTTACATATCACATGAATTCATTGTGCTTTCACATCCACAGTGAATCTTCAAGAGCTCCAAGCTTGACATAATGTGCCAAAACAGGAAGCTTCTTCAAGGTTATGAACTTGACATTGGCACCCAAAGGGAAGATGCATACGTGCGAAAAGTGTGGTAAATCGTTGCAAGTAGTTGAAAAAAACTTTTTTTAGTTCTCAGAAATGACATATCAGAACCTCTCTCTCAGCCACAGTTCTAGGAGGTGCTAGGCTTCTCAGTGGAGAACTGATTAGGCAGTGGTTTGCTTTGTGTGTGAGCCAGGCAAGAGGGCTGTGGGGCAAGGTGGCCAAAGCCCCCCAAATCCCTGTGTGGGGCTGGGGGAGGGACAGGGCAGGGGGTGGGGGGAGGGCAAATGGGGGTTAATGAACTCCAACGCTGAAGCATCGCGCTGACCAGTCCAGAGCCGTCATTGGTCACCGTGGACCATGAATGGACAATGCTGAACTTGCCGTTTTAACTCCCATTTGTACACAGGAAAAGAAAACACGCACACACAATGCAAAATGCTGGCTGCACACAGCAGTTATGTTCTAGTGTGTTTCAGGGTGTGTGTGACTGAGTGTTTATGTATGTGTAGATTGTAGAGCTGATGGACCAGTGAAGGTTCACACACATGAGTGTGCATGTGAGACGATGAGTGTGCACAGCCATTTTTAGTCTGACATGTGCTTGTGTGTTTGTTTATTGCTCGTTGTCTGTGACAATTACTCATAATTGTACTAACAAACATGTTATTAGATTTGTAATGAGGATTATGCTAACATTTTGAGTTAAATTAGGGTTGTTTTGAGGGTTATGGTTAAGGTAAGAGTTAATGTTGTATTGAGGGTTAAGGTTAAGGTCGTACTGAGGGTAATTGTTAAGGTGAGAGTTAAGGTTAGGGTTGTATTGGGGGTTATGGTTAAGGTGAAAGTTAAGTTTAGGGTTGTATTGAGGGTTATGGTTAAGATGAGAGTTAAATTTAGGGTTGTATAGATGGTTCAGATTAGAATTAAGGTTTGGGTTGTAATGAGGGTTATGGTAAAGGTTAGAGTCAAGGTTAAAGTTGTATTGAGGGTTATAGTTAAGGTTAGTGTTTTGGGGGAAAAAACATCTGCAGAACTACGTTAAAATAATCATATGTGGTAATGTGTGTGCGTGAGCATGCTGAAGTGTGTGTGTACTCTTTAACAATGGTTTCAATAATGAGTGCCAGGTGGTTATTCTAAAACATGCATAACATACAGTAATCCAAAACATTTTAACTAGAAATAATTAACCCTTTACATCCCAATAAAATTGTAGAATGCTGCTGTAAATTCCAGAGAGTTCTGTTAATTAATCATATTTTCTCACGCATTTCGAACATATAGATATAGCACAAAAACTATTATTCAGATAACAGAACTAAAATACATTAAAGGTAAATAAATATAAATAACCAGCAAATTAAATACATGGAATTCCAACTTTATTGATTTTGACAAAATGCTATATAGACAGGTGTGTGCCTTTCCAAATCATGTCCAATCAACAAAATTCAACCAATTAAGTAGTAAAACCATCTCAAGGATTATCAGTGGAAACAGGATGCACCTGAGCTCAATTTTGATTGTAATGGAAAATACTTTAATTTTTAATTTGCAAAAATTAAAAAAATATTTGTTCACGTTATCATTATAGGGTATTGTGTTTAGAATTTTGAAAAATGAATTCAATCAGTTTTGGAACATGGCTGTATGTGGAAAAAGTGAAGCGCTGTGAATACTTTCCGGATGCAATGTATAATCTCCCCAAATACCTTTCCCAACACATTCACAAAATGGCAGTATTTTGTAATAGCTAATTACACTGCCAATATTGTTGTTGTTTTTTTAGGGGTCAGGGAGTGTTAAAATTAAAGGCAAAGCCTTTATGTGATTTGAAAGGTTATGCTCTGAGGACATATTGAACAGTGAAGAACTGAGACTTTAAAGTGAGGTAACGCAATGGATTTTAGCTTCTTCAACTTATTTTTTATTTCAAAGCAGTCACAGACAGTAATGCTAAAATAAATAAATACATGATTTTGTGTTATATATTTGTGCATGGTGTTGTTAGTAATATTAATGATAACACTGAAAACTGGTACAGTTGTCTACAGATGCCAAATCTTAATTTGATCATGTATGCTTCAACACAATAAGTATGTTATATGTGTATTACAATCAATTTACATAATTTTGTCGGTTTGTATGTTTTTATTAGAGAAAATCTTGTCAGACATTTTAAGGTGGATAATATTACAAACCTCAAATACACTTCTGGTTTTTATTAGGGCCATCAAAGTAAGCCATGCCATCTGTAGTAGATGATATATATGTCAAATATAGCAATGAGACCATACATTCACAGACATATTCACATGTTTGTGTTAAGCCGTGATGTCTTTATCATCATATAATAATACTATATATTATTGATTTTATGTTAATGTACATCATGAAAATCGCTGAATGATTGAGTGAAAGTACATTGCTGTTTGAAAACTGTACAATTGTGCAGTGTACATTTTATAATATTTAATCCTACAGTGTTTTGTGTAGCGTTTTATGTCTGTATCTAGCTTTGTTCCGGCTTGTTGCCCTGCTTAGCCCTCATGCCGGTCTGGGTAACTGTGGACAGGGAGGACCGGGACACGCTGGCTGTTTCCACCATCTCTATGTCATTACAGGTCAGACACGCAACCAGCTTCTGCCTTGACGCACTCGGGGCAAAGAGAAAGTCATGGGACATGCCAGCAAGCACTGCTCCCAACACCGGCCCGATCCAGTACACCTGGGGAGAGAGCGATTGGGTGGAGGAGAGTGAGAGGGATTAGGACAGAGAGAGGCATTGTGTGCTGTTCAAGGTCAAGATTTGGCGGGTCTTACCCAGTGGTTTTCCCAGAAGCCAGTGATGATCGCCGGACCCAGGGAACGTGCCGGATTCATACTGCCACCAGAGTACCGACCCTGAGGTGACCACGACACACACAAACCCAGCAAAAGAATGTTCAACAAAACTACAATACACAAAACCAAAAAATGTAACTACATTACATGAAAATATACCATTGAGCTACACCAAACAAAAGAACACTAAACAACAAATACAACACAAAACGCATGATTATCTACACGTTGGGTAGCTTGTTGTGTCCATATAATAGAACTGTGAAATGCTGCTATTAAACAAATAAACGATTAAGGTATGCTATTCAACTAGAGTTAGGAAAAAAGGGAGGTAAACTGTTCTGACCGCGATCAGCACGCCTGCACTTATAGAGAAGCCGATGGCCAGGTTGCCTGGTTCTGGATTCTCCCTCCGACGCTGGTCCTCCACAGAAAACACAGTGAAGACCAGCTGGAATGTTGAGAGAGCCTCCATCCCTAGAGCCTGTACCACATTCACCTCCAGCGGAACCTAACAGCAAAGGACACAAACAAACAAAACAATGAAATACTTTATCTTTATGCCTATGATTCAAAATAATAATCGGCTAGCAGATCGAATATCAGAAACGTAAGGTGAAACATTGTTTTGTTCTGTCCCGGGGAAAGGCAGTTAAACCAAATTACTTCCCTATCACTGCTAAAAAAAGCATGTGTTGTCAGTTACACATGGTAGAATAAGGTTTAAAAAAAAAATATATATATATATACAACACACACATGCACTTCATGTGACACACACCGTGGACCTACACACTGACGCGAACACTGACCATGCTGATGAAGCAATCTGCAGTCGTTTTGAGAGGCAGGGCGAGGTAGAGAGCAGAGGCTGCCATTATGGCCCCAAGACACTGGGCCACCACATAGGCCAGGGCCTTCAGCATGTCGAGCCTCCGCGTGGCCAACAGTGACAGGGTCACTGCTGGGTTCACCTGAACCACGGAGGCACAGAAAAGAGGCATTAAAAAAACGTGATCCTTCCCCATAATGCAGAATGGTTAGAGAAACACGCAAAGACAAGCAAGGACAATCCATAAAGTTGTAGGTTACCTGTGCCCCGCTGATCTCACCAAAGCAGTGTCCCAGGGCCACAGCCACCATGCCTGCGGCCAAGGCTGGGTAGAGTGGCCCGGTGGAGGCTCCTCCAGGGCCTGGTACAGAGGCCCCCAGGACTGCACTGACAAACACCAAGGAACCCATCAGCTCGGCCAGCACGGCCCGCCAGAACTCACGACTACGCAACTTTCTCGAGGAGAGGCCACAAAGACACTTGATCAGATATCCTATATATGAAAATGTTCAGCCACCACTGATAATGATCCTGCATCCTGAACAAACAAATTGAACATTTATTTATCAAACAACTGTGATAATTCATGAGATGAGGACTGGAGTCACAAGACTAGGACTCGAGTAGACTCCTGTGACATATTTTGGGACTTGGTTTGCTGAACACTTGCAACTCAACTTCAACATTCGCAGTGGCGTAGGTTTTATAATACATGAAATACTTGAAAATTGCCTTTTATCCCCTCCACTTTAAATCAACAGAACTCAATAATTAGAGAAGCTCAAACTCTGAGCTTTTACCATCCTGCCTGTATGGAGGCAGGATGGTAAGCAATTGCATAATTTACATCAGAATGGCTTAAAAACCACATGCAGGCACTTTACTTTGAGGTAGGTGCTGAAAAGGTCATGCGCACATTGCTGGTAGAGTAGAGGCTTCCGTTGCTGCTAGCTTTCTGGCTCATGAAAGTTCAGTAATCTAGCTGACATTACCTCTAGCTAACTACCTCCCATAGATTAAACCGGCAAACATGTTAGGTGTGGTTTGGCTAACTATAGTTGCAAATATACATATATTAGCCTGATAACTAATGTTTTGTTTGCTGGCTAGCAAACAGTTCAACACATTAACACTATGTTCACCTCACTCACAGCTAACACCGAGATGACATTAGCCAAGAAAAAACCTAAGTTAGACATAATTGTTTTCTGTGCCAAAGATACAGCAAGTGCTACAGCTAGCTAGATATGAGACATTAGAAGATATAGCTAGCTAAAAACTTCAACAAAATTATTTATTATAAAGTGTAGCCCATATCTTGAATATTCATATTTATTAGCACAACCAGAAAGATGTTAAGTCAACTAATGTTGTCGTGCCAGATGGTTGTGGTGCAGCTTGGGAAGTGAGGCTACGAAATTAAAGTACAGTACAGGCAAAATGTACATGTAGATAACATTATATCAGCCACAGAAATTAAATACAGAGGTATATGAGCTTGTCCCATTGAAAACAAATCTATGCCCCTGGACTTAAGCATATGATTTGCGACTTCACTTGACTTATACTGTATGACTCGAGAGACTGGGTGGGGTGGAAGGGGGACGAAAAAACACTCAACTCTATTTGGTTATATGTCGTGGAGTTCCGCCCCCTAGAGGGCATTAGCTCCTAGTGGTTTACCCTCGCCGCGTAGCGGCCACACTGAGAAATTCATGCACTTACCTTGGCTCAGCCAATTGGGGCATGCCTGCCGCCAATATATAGCTGAGTGCACCCTCAGCTCAGCCTCCCTTTTTTCTTCAGCTCGACTGAACACTTCTGAGATTTTTAGCACTTGATGAACCACGTCGCAGATTATTCTTTTAACCGGCGTAATAAAAAAAAAAGGATATTTTGTTCCTGGAACGTCTACCTTCTGGACATAATCCTTTTCATCTTAAAGGACGGTGGATCAGACATCGACGGGGGGAGAGGGGGGATGTTCCTTCTGGCGTTCTCCCTCGGACCCATGAACCCATACTTCCTTGCACCTTCTTCACAGGTGCGTGGCGCGGGTTTTTTTCCGATGTGACACGAAGAGAAGACGTCGTCAAAAGGCTCGCCAAATCCTACATTCCCTTACCAGGGTCGTAGTGAGACACGAAGTGCTATGCTGTGTGAGGCTCTCTGTGGAGCTAGCTCTGCGGATCATTCCCTCCCGGGCTAAAGGCTAGCTGGGCTAAAAAGCCAGCCCTTTTCCAGGCGCACGCGGTGTGCGCGGGAGGTGTTATAGCTACGTCTGCGGTGAGACATTGTCATCTATGGTTTCCTTGTCTTCGTTGAGGGTTGCAGAGAATGCTCCACTGATCAACACACCGATGTCCTCTTTGGGATTATTCTGTGAGACTACCACGATGATGATGACCACCTCGTGAGGGACGCAGAGAGAGCTCCGCTGATCTTCACCTCTTCAGGATTTTTCAATGATAATTCCAGATGTGTGGCTGAGCCTTGCGACGTCGCCGGCTTGCCCCTTGGTTTTCTGTGAATAAAGATAAGGTCGATCTTTACTCTGTCTCTGTGGAGCTGTTGTCTATTCGACCACAAGCTTCGAGGTCTGAGTTCATGTTCGTTTAGCAACTCCATTGGTTACCGCAGTCACACCGGCTATTCTATATTCTATATATTCTATATTATCTGGTTATGAGCAGTGGCTTTGCGAAAGAAACGTTTCTTTTCAACGTAAGCCCTGTAGTTGAGGGTCAGTATAATCCTGTGTCTGTTATTCAACCACCACGACGATGATCCAGACCAAATGGTAAGTCATTCCTGATTGAAACTGAAACTTCATTGGGTTTCTGTGAAGAAGACACAGTCATCACTTCCCCACTGTAGTTACACTGGCTATTCTTAACCGGGGCGACTACGGTTCCTCTGGTTATGAGCATTGGCTTTTGCAGAGTAAACTTCCTTCCGCCTAGGCCCTGTAGTTGAGAAAGTCATGCCTGATGTGTGGCTGAGCCGTGCTACACTGTCGGCTCGCCCCCTCAGTTTTCTATGGATGCAATACGGTCGTCACCCCCCCCCACCCGTGGGGATAGTTTAGCGACTCCATTGGTTACTGGTGTCACACCGGCTATTCTATAGTCGGGGGGCCTACGTTTCCTCTGGTTATGAGCAGTGTTTTGCCCGAAGGGAACGTTTCTTTCGCGTAAACACTGTAGTTAAGGGTCAGTATAATCCTGAGTCTCCTGTTGGTGTACCTCGGATTATTACACCTGTTCAATAAGTGGTAAACTGCGCCAGGCAGGGAGACATCTCCCTTTGCAGACCGCCTGTAGATGTTTTCATTCACAACTTGCTTGCTCCTTTGCTGTAGGAGTTAACGGGAGCAAACGATCGGCTGTTGGCCGGCGTTAGAATCCTTGTGAGAACCCTCGGATTTAGCGCGAAGGCTTTGTAAATTGAAAGACAGCGCAGATCAGAGCGTTCTGTGACAGCATCCCGGTCAAGCCACGGGACGCGTTGGCAACGGCCCTAGAGCGCTGGTCATCACCCAGTGGTTCCTCAGTTCTGCAAGGTTCCCGGGTTGGCTTATGGTTAATGTTTCCGACTTCCTAGTGGAAGACTTGGGTTCGAATCCCGCCTGCATATTTTTCATTGATGAATGACAACATTGTCCGCCGAAGAACTTAGGCGACGTCGCCTTTTGCTCCACTGGCGAAACAACATTGCATAGCCACGCACGACCACCCTGTGAATTCAGTGGAGAGTGCACGCCAGACGGCGGGTTCTGACACAAAGCGTCGTTGCCTGGGCTACTCGCTTACATCACGAATCGGTCTCTCTCGGTTTTGCCGGGTTCGTTGACTGCTTGTGCTGTTGTTGATTCGGGTGCCTCTGGTGGGGTAATGGAGAAACTTCCCGACTCTTAAGTAAGAGATCAGGGTACGATTTCCATTTACGCTCCTTTTCTGCTTTTGGGTGACAACATCCTCACGTCCCTTCCTAATTCAGAACGGACGGGGACTCTGGGTCGCCCAGGGTGCGTGTGCTTTTTTGCTCCCTTTCAAGGGCTTCCGCCCAAGGGTCAGGCTCCCTCACTTGAGGGGGAGCCTGACGGCGGCGGGGGCGAGGGCTGCCTACGAGGGTTTTTCTGAGACTCCTCAGCTAAGCGCTATCACGCATTAAGGAGAATGGCGAATACGTTGCCCCCTATGCACATGGCTCAATCGCACAATACGAAAGGGTTAAGCAGTGCAATAGTGTCGCCCCCCCTTTGCGGGAGTGTTGGAGACGGCCATGACGTCACCAGAAGAAGTGACTGCCCTGTCGTGGGAGATAACGGAGCTCGGTTATATTCCCCCTACTTTCTTGTGCCAAAAAAGACAGGAGGACTGTGGCCGATTTCGGACCTACTCATACTCGACAGATGCGTGGCAAAAAGGCCATTCCGGATGCTCACCATAATGCGCCTGTTGGAGTCCGTCCTCCCAGGCGACTTCTGTACGAGCAGAGACCTGAAGGACGCATACTTTCAAATGCTGATAATTCCTTGACTGGGGGCTGGGGAGGTGTGTGTCAGGGTCGTGCAGTGAGAGGTGTGTGGCCAAGTGCTGGCCGCCACATCAACCTGCTAGAACTCGAGACGGTTCTCTTGGTACTAACCCTCTTCGCCCCGTTGATCGAGGGACAAACATGTCCTGGTTCGTTCGGACAATCGGACGACGGTGGCATACATAAATCGACAGGGCGGAGTCAGGTCTCCTGCGCTCCACCTGTCAGCGAGGCGCCTATGGCTTTGGGCTCACAGCCGATTGCGTTCTCTATCAGCTGTACACATTTCAGGGATCATAAATGTGGGGACAGATATGATGTCGCGGGGTGGTCCTCAAGAGTGAGAGACACCAGGACTGTGCGCCCCTTGATACGGATGCGTTCGCTCACCATCCATGGCCGACAGGGTTGCTATACGCTTTCCCCCCACAGACATGCATCACCCGTCTGTTGGCGCGAGTGAAGGTGGATCGTTTGTCCGTAATTCTGATAGCTCCGGACCGCCCGGAAGCAGTCTGGTATCTGGAGATGATACAGATGATGGTGAGGTCATCTTGGCCCCTCCCTATGCGAAGGGATGCTCTGTCTCAGGCAGAGGGCACGATCAAACGCTCACCAATGTTACGCGGGCCGTTGGCAGCCTGGTTCCTGAGAGGGACAGGTTAGTACGCCGCGGGCTGTCTGCCGGCGTAATTCGTACGATTCAAGGGGCGAGGGCCAACTCTACCTCTAAAATCTATGCTAGCAGGTGGGCCCGTTCATTCTCGCTGAAGAATTATATCGGGAGGCTGAGCTGAGGGTGCGCTCTGCTATTTATTGGGGGCAGGCATGCCCCGATTGGCTGAGCCAAGGTAAGAGCATGAATTTCTCAGTGTGGCCGCTACGCGGCGAGGGTAAACCACTAGGAGCTAACGCCCTCTAGGGGGCTCCGCTCCAATCATATAACCAGAGTTACATTCCCGGTAACTATTGATTTTTGTAGGTCTGCAGTTCAGTTGTTAGTTAGATCGTCATGTCAGACGCCATTTAAATCTAGCTAGAACGGCCCAGAAAATCATTAGTATTCCAGGTTGGAGGGGGGAAAACGTAGATGCAAAACCGTCGAACAAAAAATCCCACCAAGACAGGTAAAATTGAATGATTTAAGTGATGTGTTTAGCTAGCTAGCTAATATGGGGTAATATCAGAGCTAGCTAACGTTAGCAAAATGCAAAAAAATTGTAAGAAATTTCCTGTCGATTTGTTTAGCAACAGTCTTGTTTAATGATTAAATTACCATATCTTTGGCTAAGAAGTTTTGTAGCTTCTAATGCCTACCCCTAGCATTTTTGGATAGCATATTTGAGGTGTTTTTAACATCCATACATAGGTTTTAAATTACTGTTAAAACATGAAATCCTTCTTTGTCTGAATCCATAAACACAGTTGACAACCTATAAATATATAAAAAACAAATGACTGAATAATGTTACGTATTTTTTTTTAACTCATTCAAGAGTTAACTCAGTAATTTGACACAATTTGTATTAATCATTGACTTGAAGACAATCTGAGCTGTAGAACTAGAGCAGGGGTCTCCAACCCTGGTCCTGGAGAGCTACTGTCCAGGTGGTTTTCACTTCATTAGGATTAGAGTGAAGACCACCTGGACAGTAGGTCTTCAGGGGCAGGGTTGGAGACCCCTGAACTAGAGACTGTCTTAAGACTTGCCAGGGTCCAACGCTTTTTTCCCTCACTAAACCCTATTGGGGCCAGTCTGAAATTTACTGGCCCGAACTGAATAAAATAATATTTATACCACAGTTTTGCCTTTGATGTGAGACATGAGCTGATACAAGCAATTGCCGTTTACATAAATATGATGCTTTTTAATGATAACTTTTAGTTAGTTGGTTCGCAGGTTTCATGTGTCACTGCTAGTAAGTACGTAGGCCGACAACACGTTAGGAAAATCTTTCACTGTTATTGTTTTCGACTCACGCAAAGTTTTTTTCCACTAAGACGAAAATGATCGTGTATCGATTTGCCTTGTGCAAAGTTTTGGACCAGCCCTATGAACTATGACTATTCAAAACAGACGAGTCATTGAATATTTTGGTCAAATAGAAGACAACGGTACTGTATCACACGGAGAAGGGTGAAGAAGCGGCACATACAAATATGACAAGTTAATGTTTTAATATGAAATAATGCATTTAAATGGGGAACTTGAGCTGTCTTTGTGTACTGACCCGGCGTTAGGCCTTACTGACCCGGCCCGACGGGCCATCATGCATGTTGAACCCTGCTTGCCATCTATTACTTTGGATCTGAGTCGATACTTAGTCCTGTTTCTGAATTATTCTGGTTTAGCTCATCCAGAACATATAAAGAAAAAATGTACGCTGTCCAAATAAAACGGCCCAGTCGGTTCTGATTAAGTTATGGTAGCAATATGTGGATTGATCTCTATCAATGTCTGAAAAGACCTAAGCTCCCACATTGATTAAAGGTTCAGGTTATCAACATCACTTGACTGATGTTGTACAACCAAACAAAGCCACACACTCCTAACAAGTTTTCTATTCAGACTGGTTATATATTATTAATGAAAAAAAACATCATAATGAAGATTTGAATGCTCTTTAAAGTCTGCTTATTGTTGTATAAAAGTGTAGATAAAATATTTAAATGCACCTCATGCAGAGTCATGTTGAACAGAATGAGTGCGTTGTCTCTGTTCTTGTGTCTCTCCGTCTTCCTGGTAGTCTGCCGGTTCCTTTTCTCTCCCTGTCGGACGGTGTGTCTTTCCGTTCCTCTTGTTTGTCTGTAGGACTTGAACCTGGTGGTCAGAGGAGATTTCCCTGGACTCTTAAGCGGCCTTGATAGAACACAGAAGGACTGCCCCCTTCTCGGACACCATTCTTAAGGTTTTAAGAGATTTTCCAAGTGTGTATGACTAGCAATGGCCCTACCAATCCACCAGTACGAGTCTACCTAGCTAAGGGATTTTCCTCCTGGGCTAAGCTCTGCTGGAGTGTCCTGAGCACCTGGCACACATGATAGATTCTCAGGCTCATTTTCATATCAATGATCCTGGGAGAGGCCTATTACCGACGTGAGACTGGAGAGAACTGGAGCCGCTGTATCATAACCAGGCTTTTATAATTAGCAGGCAATACTGTAACCATTCTATATCATAACCCGGCTTTTATAATTAGCAGTCTAAACCATAACAATTTTATTTCATAACCAGGCTTTTATAATTATCAGGCTATACCATAAACATTCTATATCATAACCAGGCTTTTATAATTACAGGCTATACCATAACCATTCTATATCATAACCAGGTTCAAGAATAAACCAGCTATATTGTTAAACAAAATAATTACAGTATCGGCAGCATGGTATTAATTGATCTGGTGCATTCTGACTGTATCCCACCAAAATGTCAATGGATCATATAAAGAATAATTATTAATTTAAAAGACATCTGCAACAATGATATTACGTTAAACATTTAATTAGAGGGATAGGAGAGTGGAAGAAGAAAAGAGCAGGAGAAGAGAGGAGTGGGAGAGCAAGGCAGAGTGAGCAAGGCAGAGTGAGCAAGGCAGAGTGAGCAAGGTAGAGTGAGACACATTTCTGCTGCAGTAATAGTGTCGTTGTATCCTCTTTCTTCCAATCTGCTTATGCAATGTTAACAAATGATAAGTGCAGAATGATATGATAAACTGCAGTGAAGGGTTGGTGCTGACGTCCTTCCACACAAAACATAACCAGGCACATGTTTTGCGATTTAACAAATCAAATCTATAACGTTGCCTTATCAAAAGGACAGTTCCAGGTTAAATAAAGGCAAGCGTGTCCATTGATAGTCAATCAGAAAATCTGTTTTAATACTTGTTTCAAAAGTAAAACGATCTCCATCCTTGACTTGGCCTTTGTAACCTTTTACTTCTATCAGGAGCCAACAATTCTGTCAATGAAATCTACTGTCATGGCTGTCATGGCTACTGGAGCCATACAGCGTCCATTGAGTGACAGTTAAACAGGTCATCTACAAGTATAGTTTCGGCACATAACAGAGAGCAATGGATGTGCATTTGGCGGAAACACTGTTTTTATTTCTTAAAGATGCATTTCAGGCATCTTTGAGCCAAAACAGAGCAAAAAAGTGTGTAAGGTGGTGCATGTGTGTATATATGTGTTATTTTGTTGTTTTACTTCACTAGCCAGCACCTTGCCTATCCAGCTATGCATCTTGTTTGCCTATAACCTATATAATGTGTCAATATGTGCTCTATATCATCAAAAACTTTCATTCAAACTTTCATCATTATTTTTTATAGCTAATTGAGGTATGGTGGTGATTGTACTTACAGATTATGCACATATGAACAACTTATTACAAAACCAGCTCAAAGTTATTTTCCAAAGTCCCTAAATGCATCTATAATTGAGTATTCACTTTATTAATCCCAATATTACATTAATACATCTTTAACATTTCTAGTGGGTATTAGTGATGTAATATCTTAAATGTTTATCCACCCTGACATTTACTGGTTCTCTCTCTTTCATCATCCTACTTGTGAGGTTCTGTTCAAATCACCATGGAGACAGTCTCTTTTGGGATGCAGTTGCCATGACACCTATTGTGATGCTGGCTCAGTGGACGCTTTCTGTAAAACTCTTTGATATGAAACAAACATCACCCCCACAAAGATACTCTGTACAGAAAAACACACATTTTGTGTGTTTACAAAGTATTTTTTACTTTTAAGGAGTATTCCATATCTACTTTAATAATCTTAACTTGCAATTAAGTTGTGAACCAAATTTAATGTTAGTTTTGATAGCCCCTAGACTTCAGAGGCCCTTTGTGGTGCAGACCTAGTCCAGAATGAACTGGTTGGTGAGCACCATTATAGGGTAGATTACCCCCCTCTGCAGGGGCGGTTATCCCCCCTTTTGTGATGCTAAGTCCCTTGGTGTGGGGCAGGATGGGAGCATAGGTGGGTGCGGGCAGTGGAACCCGCTAGCGTGGGGGGTTTTCACCCCTGTTCATCAAGAGTGCTGACACAGACACATCTACTTAGAACCACAACTGGTGGACACTAAAATACATCCTAAAGTGCCAGCTAAGGGATTTGAGAAGGGAGGGATGGACACAGCAAGAGGAGATGAGCAGGAGAAATAGAGGGAAGAGATGAAAGAGGGTAAAAAGAGAAGAAAAGGACAGAAGGGCCAAGACAGGGGGGAGAGGGAAAGGAGAGAACTGGGATACAGCATCAACATGTGAATCATCAGCCTGTACACCTACAGCTCTGGAAAACATTATGGGACTGCACCTTTTTAAAAAGTTATGTTTTTCACGAGGAACAAAAGGATTCAACATGCAGTGGTCTCATAAATCGAAGCCTTCTGTTCCTTACTCAAAACTTTCCTTTCAACTTTTTTGGGAAAGGGTGCAGTGGTTTCTTCATTTATTCCATAGCTGTATATTGGTTTCTGCATGATAGCTGTAATTTATTTGTCCATTCCACAGATATCTCCCATTCTGCTCTTTATGAGGTGCAGCCTGATGTTGACAGCTGGGTCTTCCCTGCATTATTTGCTTGTTCGGTCTCACTGGGGAAGCTGAGGGGAGTTAATAGGCGGGTCTCTGACTGAGCCTACAGCTCCCCTCATACTCAGTTGAATCTTAACCTACCATACTAGATTGCTGGCTGCCAGACCTAGTGTCTCCTCTATTAACATAACCCATCAATTGGACAGTGACATGAGGACCAGGGACAGACCCAGAATATAGTCTCTACTAGATGTGGTTTTTATTAAAGTCACAGTACATTCTACAAATGCACACGTGTTACATCACCTTGATACAACATGGTCTTGTAATACCTCCTCTTAAAAATGATATATTGATCCTAAAAATATAGAAAGGAACAAATTTAAAGTCACAAACTGTACATTATTAAAAATTCACTTAACACCACATTTGGTTTTATTTTCATGTATTTTCCTTTTTATATAGTATATAGAAAAAAGAATGTGTACCAAGGAACACAAAAGGTGGTTCCTAACGACTGGTTTAAGTTCAGTGTAAGAAACTAGGCTTTAAATAAAATCTGGATGGCGCAGCATTGTCCTGCAGTCTTCATGTCTTCCCGATAACACACCAACCTTACCACGCAATGGAGCACAGAGGCCACTTCAGAGAGAAATTGATTCATAAAAGGAATGTGAGATGAGCCAAATATGCACATACATGTATCATGTTTCATCAGTAGCAGTCTAGATTAAAAGGTTTCTCATTAAACACAACGGTCCCTGTACTCAACTGCCAAGCTGCAGCAGCAGTTAACGCACATTTACGGTTAAAAGTCTAAATACCAATTTACTTAGTTATTCTGCATTTGAAAAGACTTATCGCACCGTCTCCGCTCAAAACTGTTACAAAATTAAAGCTTTTGTTATTTACGATTTCTTAATCGTAAATAACAAGCCAACGTTTCTACGGTAATATCAAATTGCTGAGGCTAAACTTTTTCAGTGTCTAACTCCTATAAGGATCCTTTAAAGAAATACTGAGTGACAATTTTTTGTAGTAACGAAACAATTCTCATGAAAGAATGTTTTGTAACAGAAGTCAACCAATAATGCAATATATTTCTGAAACAATTTGACCAATACGGTAGAGCTGCAAAAAGACTAAGCAAACAGTGTTTAAAACAGAGGTTTAAAACAAACAAAAAAATTATAATAAAAATGGTTCCTATTCAGTCATATTCACACGTGACCTGACAATTCCCACTGCTAGGTTGTGATTATGGAGCATTGAACATACACACACAAACAAGACAGAAAACACACCAAGGACTCCAATCGCTGAAACTACTGTCATTCACAAAGCAGCAGGTGTATAAAAGGTGAGCCTGTAGGAGATTGCGTGCTTTAAGTGTTTGTGTATGTGGGGTTAAAGGTCATGTTACACAATTTAAGTCTAACAATGAGACAGTCTTGAGAAAGAAAAAAGTTCTGTTTTGTTTTACTGGCCTTTTTCATAAATCGTCTAGACATCAACTATGTAGTATGTACACATTCACTACAAGCTATTGCTATTAAATAATCCCAGCTATTGTAATCTTTATATATATATATAGAATATATAATAAAAATATATTGAGAAAAATTGGTTCTAGGCATAAGACCACACTACATTACATTTCCATCAAACAGTTATGAGGGTCCAATCCCAAAGTGTTAAAGAGAGTTCAAACGGAACATTTGGGTTTTGATCCATTTGTGGTCAAAAAAACAAAATCCATGTCCAGTCGGCAGACCTCCTGACAGTGATCATAACACAGAGCAGACTTAAAGAACCAATCCATTTAGGGCCTCAGACTCCCACGCTCACAGGGAGGAATGGACCAATACCGTGATCATGTTATGAGACATGGGGTGCGGCTTAGAAGAGAACATGAAGCAAAAATAATTGCAAAAGCAAGTGGTCAGGAGCAGAGGGAGGGATGAGAGGAGCGCGAAGGACCACCCCCCTCTCTGACAGAGAGAATATCTACTCACATGGGTTGAGATTCAAGAAAAGTGAAGCAAAAAAAGGAAAACGAACAGACAAATAACCAAAACTATACATAGTCTATACATATATGTATACATAGGGCCAAAAGAATTTCCAGCCCTGACAGTCTTAGTAGTAATTAGTAGCTTAAGCGTCAGCCAATGGGTGCTGTCCTTGGCCCGGCCACCAGCACCAGTGTCCTGGGCCACTATTTGTCCTTGCTCTCATAGAACTCTGCCCAGCGGTTCTCGAAAAAGCGCTTCATGGAGTGTCCGGCCACGCCCACTTCGGAAGTGTCCTCGTTAAACTGCTCGCAGTTGTTGAACACCAGATGAGCATCAGCTGCAAACTCCTCGCAGCTACAGTACCTGGAGTAAGACAGGTAAAATATGGTTACAGATTTTGAGTAACAAGGTAAAAAATTATAGGAGTGAGAGATCCAATTGAGCCACCCCCAGTGAACCGTCCCCCAGTGAACCGTCCCCCAGTGAACCGTCCCCCAGTGAACCGCCCCCCAGTGAACCGCCCCCCAGTGAACCGTACCCTCCCTGCAGCAGTCTCTCCCTCATGGTGAGGAAGTCCATGGGGTTCTTGATGATGCGGCGGTAGCCAGGCACCATGCGGGGGTTCACAGGCTCTAGGAAGGGCCAGGCGTCAGGGTGAGACTCCATCTCCATCAAGATGATTCTACAACAAAACGTGTCATGTTAGAAGCTGCATTGCCATGACATACCAGGGAAGACCAACGCTCAGGGTCTTCCGGATGTCACGTGGCAGGCTGGGAGGGAGGGAGGTGTGGGGCTGGAACCACTCACTCGCAGTAGGTGAGGTCGGGCTGATTGCGCGTGGTCATGCGGCGGCGTTTGGCGGGCGAGAGGCCCGTCCCGCCCCCCCAGTCTCCAGAGTAACGGGAGGACGAAGAGGAGGCGGGGCCGACGTGCCGCGTGCCACTGCGTCTGCACGGGGCCGTCTCCTCGTCGGAACTGTCATCCTCATACCTCCTCTTCTTCACCCGGGTCCTCTGCTTGTAGGAGCGCTGGCCGCCTCGCTGTGACTCTCCGTCGCCGGACTGGGAAGAGCAGCACAAGGCAGGTTAACAACACTCAGCGTGGCGCCCACGTTCAGGCTTCAACCACATTGCAACGCCGTCCGCAACACCCAGAAAACCCGCCCGTCCCACGTCAGCCCTTACCTTGGAGACACAGGTGGGGCAGAACCAGTCTCCCTCGGGCACCTGGGTGACCTTCGGCCTCAGGCAGTACGTGTGGCAGCCGCGGTCGCATCCGTCGCAAAGCAGCAGGTACTCATCGTTGTCCCCCTTCCGGCACACCAGACACGTCTGCAGCAACATGAGAGGACACCGTCTCAAACGAAAACCTCCCCGGGTGTCTTTGCTACGTATCAAAGTGTCAGCTAAACGCTCTCGCCGGCAGTCTGCTACTAGGAAGTCTGCCAATGGAAATGTTCGAGATTCCCTGAATGAGTAGTGTTCCCCCTTCCCCTTAATATAAAAGGCCTTCAAGGGTCAGCGTACGTATCGGGTGTAGTTAGCGGATTTGTCCTTACCACTTTGACCACGGACCGCTCCCAGGCGATAGCCTTCTCCAGCTGCAGGAGACAAAGACAGAGCTGGGGGGCGCTCCGACAGCGGTCCAAGGCCTGTCGCCACGTCCGCAGTCTGGGTGTGATCTCGCTCTCCAAGCTGCATGAAGCAGTCAGAGGAGAGGTTCATTGACGCCACGCCGAAGTAGCGGATGTTTGAAATTCCCTTCAAAGCGCATCCAACAGTCCTAAAATCCCTGCCGTATTTTCGTAAAATTTCCATTGCAAGTCCTCACCTCATGGCGTCTATCTGGCCCATGGAGCTCTCCTCGGGGGTGAGGGGCACGAGACGCACCACCTCGGCCAGGTTCCAGAGGGGCTCCTTCAGGTAGCGGCGGTCGATGTTCCTCTCCAGGTTGGCCAGACGCAGCACTGCCAGGTCCAATGGGTGAGTGGCCACGCGGGGCAGGTCCGACCACTCCTTTTTGGTCCTTACGATCCAGTCATCCCGGGGGTCCGCGTCGTGCTCATAGTACTGGAGGTCGTCCCGGGTGGAGTCCGCCTCGGGGACCGTGTAGGGCTGGGGGACCGGATATTCAAGTTCAACCATTAACAATGCAGTTAGCAAAGGACTTGGAAGCCAGAGACACTCAAAGGGTTGAGAGGTAAGTTAAGCAAGTGCAGAAATACAATGTGTAAAAACAAAATACAAACACGTAAAGCTGCAAGTGCAATAAACAACATAACAGCACGTCCCCACAAAGTACACAGACACACAACTTATTTCAAACAGTGCAAGAAGCAGGAATGCTAAAAGATTGAGTTCAAGGAAACAACACAGGTTTCTGGAATGTCTCGGTGGTATTTACAGAGGTGTAGGAAAAGATGGACTGGGACAGACAATGGTTACACTTTTAAAGGACTTCTACGAGGGAAAACATGAAGACTTGGAAGTCTAAAAAGGGAGAGGATGTGTGAACAGTAGTTCTAAAACCTGGTTGGTACCTGGAATCCTGCGTCTGCCGTTTCCGTGCTATTGTCTGTGTCGCTCCTTCCATTCTGGGGAGCCATCTTGAAATATAAGTCATGGACATGTGATGTGGTGAGGGTGACAAGTTGAAGGACACTAATTCATGTGAGGGGGGCGAGGGACAGTTCCTGTACAAAATGCAGCAGCACAGGTCACCAACGCCACCCTCTGGACATTAAGTGCAACAGCCGCAAAGCTAAAACTGAAACAAAGCTATGAAGCACCAGACATTGCGCATCCTACCATACAAACCACCAGCCATCAACACGCGTCATGCCAGGGTCTCCTGAACAGTCTACAGCGACCACCTGGCCTCTGTTTTGCACTGTATTTCCGGGTCTGAGCGGAGGAAGGCACGATGGAAGCCACTGCAGACTGTTTAGATGCAACCCCAGGTATGCATTTCTCACCTTGAGGTGCAGGTCGGCGGTGATAACCCTCTGCTCCAGGTCCTCCACCCAGCAGAGGGCGCTGACATCAGTTTCCAGAGCTCTCTCCTGGACCTGCCACGGTTGCTGTATGGACTCCAGAAGGGCCTCGCCTTCTTTCACCATCACCTGGAATATGGGGTCTGTAGGGGGTAAAGAGTATACAGCTACCGCTCATTACAAAACCCTACTTGGATTTAAACTGATAAGACCTGTGGATGACTTGAGAAGCTTCGCTTTAAATCATACACAGACATCCATGTTCCCCTGTAGTGGATGGAGTTACATGCATCCGTTGCCTCACCATTGATTGGCCGTGTGCAGACCTCAGCCAGGTACTCCATGTGTTTGGCCAGGTGTTTGTGGAGCACCTTCTCCCTGACGCCTCGGGGGTGCAGGGCCTGCAAGGTGGCTGTCAGCTCCTCTGGCTCCTTGATCCACCACCAGCCTCGCACCATCGCTGACACCACAACAGCAGCGCACAGGCACACACATTAGACACCAGCATCACAGCCACCGTAAAGCATGTTAGCTAACCAGGCTAGCCATATCGGTTAACCAAACAGGTCAGCCACATCTGGTGGAACACGCTAGCGATTTCCGCTAACTGTACATAAAGACAGAAGCCGAACCCACAGCTCCAATTGCGGACGGCAATAGGACACCGCAGGGAGAACACATGGCACATCTAACCACCTTTGGGGTTGGCTGGACTGAACTGAAGGCTTACATGCTGGAATTGGCTTGACCACAAGCTGAGTGAAGTACTGCTGCTCAATCTCCTGGAAGACCGTGGTTGGAGGGCGGCCCCGGCGCTTGGCCGCCGCCCCTCTCCCTCCGGTCCTACGGGCGGGACTGCTGCCCCTCCTCCGCCTGCGTGCTGGTTTGGTGGGGGTCGTGGTGGGGGTCGTGGCGGGGGTCGCCTGGGCTGGTTGGTCTGAGGCAGCCGGGACAAACTGAAGACGGGAGAGAGCTTGTTTAATAGAAGAATACATGACATCTTGGACAGAGAGGAGGTGCAGTGTTTTCTCCCCCTTAGAGACGCCTGGGGGAGACTCACTTGTAGCAGTGGTGCAGCGAGGGCCGGCAGGCTGCTGGGGGTCAGGGGGAGGCGCTGGGGAGGTGTCCCGGAGGGCGTCTGGGGCTGGGTCAAAGACGTGTCGTCACAGGGCTGTTTGGGCAGCAAATTGAACCACTGGCCGTGTTTCTCCGCCATCTCCTTCACGCTGTCCTCCGGTTGATTGCCTTCAGCGGCACCCGCCATGGCTGGCTCCACCCCCCCCACCCCCTCAGGGTTGGAGCCCTGGGACCGGCTGAGCCAATTATGGAAAGCGGACTGGGTGAGGTCTTGGGTTCCGTTGGAGATGGTTTTCGGGGTCACACATGGACCGAAATCCTCCCCGACAGACTTACTGCTACGGCGTCGCCGGCGACACTTGGCGGTGCGGAGGTGGAGCTCCACTTCTGGTTTGATTTTGCGGGGGCGACCCCGGGCCCGGGGGCTGCTCATGAGCGACGCAGTGCCAGGGAGGGGGTCTTCCTCAGTAGGGGGCGTGGTCTGGGACTGGGAAGGGGGTGGGGTCAAGACAGGGGAAGGAGGGGTTAGAGGAGTGGGAGTCTCCTCCACCTTGGGTTCCCTCTTCAGAAGAGTGATGGGAATCTCCTTCACCAGGATGTCTTCGGATGCTACCAGACCGACAAAGAGAGAGATAAGACTTCTCACTTATTGTAAGTCACTCTGAAGAAGAGCATCTGCTTAATGACTAAATGCATGCGTTCATTACAACTTGAAAACAACAGCGGTGCATTGAGTTACAGCTGTGGCCAAAAGAGAGCAACTTCTCCCAACCATCCAAGAACAGTTTGGTGACTAACAATGCCTTTTCCAGCATGATGGAGCACCTTGCCATGAGGCAAAAGTGATAACTAAGTGGCTCGGGGAACAAAACATGGACATTTTAGGTACATGGCCAGGAAACTCCCCAGACCTTAATCCCATTGAGAACTTGTGGCCAATCTTCAAGAGGCAGATGGACAAAAAAAACACAAATTCTGCTAAACTCCAAGCATTCATTATGCAAGAATGGGCTGCAATCACCCAGGATGTGTCCCAGAAGTTAATTGACCGCATGCCAGGGTGAATTGCAGACATTTTGAAGAAGGGTCAACACTGCAAATATTGACTCTTTGCATGTACTTAAGGTAATTGTCGATAATAGCATTTGACACTTATGAAATGCTAATAATTATACTTCAGTTTACCATAGTAACATCTGACAAAAAGATGTAAAAACACTGCAGCAGCAAACTTTGTCATTCTCAGAACTCATGGCTGTACGCAATACAATTTTCTTTTAATAATATTTAATGTTCACAGTAAATGTAAATGTTTACCTATCCCCTAAACTCAATCAACTAATCCCCACAACTAAACCTAACGCCCACGCTTGAATCTAGAACAAATACCACTTAACCAGAAATAACCATCTTCCTAGTGGGGGCCAGCTTTAAAAAAGAAAAAACTGGACAAAATGTTGTACTATATCTGCACTCATATAAAAACATACTCATGTACTCAATATCCCCGGCAGTAAGGTAGATTTTTAACAACTCATGAGAAAGGAAATATCTCAGGTAGTTCTTTGGATAACTTTTTAATGATTTAAGCAAGGTACAACCATTGACTGTCTGTAGTTGCTTACTGTAGTCTTCTTAAAACGGTCTAACAACACTTTGGAACCTAAAAGCTTAAGGTTTCTAGCAGCAAAGAGAAAAACACTGCAGCGCTCTAGTTTACAGTAAAGTCTTTGTTGGCTAGCAGAGGGCAGTTGACTCACCTAGGATCTCCTCAGGCCCCTCCACCAACACCCCTCCTAAGTGGGGCAGAACCCAGTATCTCCGACGAAACCGGTCCTGGCCCAGAGACACGGCACGCAGGGAGTGGGAAGATTGGAGCAGCTTCTTACGGAAAAACACTTGACGCTGTGGAAGAGAAAACACACTTAGCGGGGGATATCTTGGATACAAAGCTGCCCACACAATGTTGTTACACTGATAGATGTAAACAACAGTAAAACGTATTTTGAAGACAGAGAATGTTAGCATTACCTTGGTTAATTTATCAATCTGCCGCTCCAACTCTGGAACGCTGGCGTTGGTGGGGCTGTCAGTCTGTGGAAAGGACTTTAGCTTAGTGTATTCCGGACATCCTCAAGGCCACTTGACTTCAGTAAATAGTTTGTCAATCACACACATACGTCGCTAAGTTTGGGCTCCTCCTTGGGCATGCGTCGACGGCTGCCCTCCTCCATACTGAGGTTATCCTCATCTGCCACTCTGGCACTGCGTCTCCTCTCCTCCAGACACAGCTCCTCCTCAGAACGCCCAGTACGGCGTGCCAGAGCTGCTTTCAGTCTGGGACACACACACCAGTTGGATCACTCTCCTTCAACAATTGATCTCTACCGACCATTCCCAGAGCTGTGACTGGTATTACCTGCGCAGTTTCCCCTCTATGATCCACTTGTTTTTCCTGTAGGTAGCCATGTTTTCCAAAGTGTTGTCAATCTCACTGCAAGAAAAACAACAGGTCTAACCTAAATGTGGGATACACTTCTCAGAAGTGGTGTCATGACAAATATCTGCTGTGAAAAATATTTGCTTCAACCATTAAATAAAAGTAGCTGTTGTAAAGCAATCATGATAGAGCTTTAGTTTAACTGCTCATTTTCTCCTGACCTGATGACGATGTTACTACCGTTGAGCTCTTCCACCAGGAAGGCCAGGATGGCCGCCTTCGTGTCCGGGCTGAGGGCGTGGAAGGTCTTAGTCCGCAGCACGTTGCACACCTCCATGTCGAAGCCGTGGGACTCTAGGAAGATCCTCAGGCCCTCGGACACTGTGCTGCGAGTTAGCTCCACATCAGCAAGCTTCTCCCCAAGGATCTTCACCGACTGAAAGGGAAAAGAATTGACAACAAACAAGTTAGATGCACTCCGGGATCCTAAAATATTGCAAACCATTGAGGAACACCCATCTCCGGAACTGACGCCATCAACAACACACCTGGTAATACGACGGAAGGCCTGGGTCGTGTAGTGCGGCCTCCACCAGTTTAATGAGCAGATCCTGGACCTCGCCTTGGCCGTCTCCGAGGCCCAAGAGGCCCTCTTGCAGGGTGCTGAGGCTCGGTATGTCCTGAGGGATGTGAAGGCCCAGCACTTTACCGTAGCTGTGTAGGAACTCCACTACCGCCAGGCAGTGGGAGAAAGCCATGCCAGAGAGCACCACGCCTGGAATACGAGACAGCTCCGGGAGAGGCCGGTGGTCTGTCAGACACATGTCCTCAGTGGGCTTCTTCAGCTCCTCCATGACCATCTGCTGTCTCTTCCTTTCCTCCAGCCGTCTCTGGGCTTGGGCCCTCCTCTCCGCCTGCTTTTTAGCCACCAGGGCGGCTTGGGCCACAGCCTCCGCCTCTGCCTGGGCCTTAGCCAGTGCTTTGGCCTTACTTCTGGCTCCCAGCACCCTCTTCCCCTGGGCCACCCTCTCCTGGTCCGTCTCCACGACCGCGGGAGGCACTTCAACCTTCTTCCTAGGGCCACGTTTCTTAGGCTCCGTGGTGGCCGGCTGTGGGAGGGCCATCACTGGGAGGGCCGGCTGCAGGAGGCCCAGCACTGGGAGGGCCGGCAGTGGGGGCTCTTGGTCGGCTGGTTCTAGCTTCACCTCTTCCTGGACCTTTGTCTCCTTGGACAAGTCAAGCTGAACACAGAGGTCGCATGTCAGGGAGAGGGGTGGGTAAGATGAAGAGGAAGAAACAAGAAAGGGAATAAAAAAAAGGATCCCTACCTTGGCTTGCTTTTTCTCCTGTCGAATCTTCTTATTCTTGTTATCCTCCTTTCTCTTCATTCTGGCCTAGAAGAGAGGAAGGGGAACAGAGGAAGGGGAAGAGAGGAAGGGGAACAGAGGAAGGGGGAGAGAGGAAGTTTAACATTTTTATTACTTTTTTTAAATCCTTCTTAAATTTTCCTTTAAACTTTTATCCGTATTTTTTTTACATGTTAAATTGATCCATGTCTGTTTTAACCTGTTAAAATTGTGACCGAAAAGTGGGAAGATGTAAGAGGTTGAATGGTGGAGTCGGTTTGTAAAACGCATACTCGTACAAGGTGTGAATGTAAGTAAGATCGCAATGCAATGAGTGTATGAGTGTATTATTGTGAATACACTGGGATGTAAGTGGGCGCGCTGCATCGTGTGAATGATCCACGGATAAAATATCAGGCTGTTTGTATAACAAGACCTGAGTTGCATTGGATGGTTACTCAGTGAATGTGTGGACAGGCGAATAGAGGACAAGTAGATAGACTGTTAGCTATACAATTGTATTTCTCTTTTAATGTCTTGTCTTGTGAAGCACATTGAATTGCATCTATGTATGAATTGTGCTATATAAATAAACTTGATTGATTTATTGAAGGGATCAGCTGACTTGGTGTGCTGGAGTCCACCTGGAAACACCACCACAATGAACATCTAATATTCAGACGTTTATAAGTGGGATACTGTACCTTTCTCTTCATTTTTTTCTTGATTTTGACAAGTTTCTCCTTGTCCTCTTCAGTAAGTGCTTCTAAAAACAGACATCAACACATTTACATTCTAGACATCAGTGGCACTGCAAGAATTCGCCAGTTTCCCTGGTATGAACACAGACTCATTCCACCAGGCTGTGTCCACTCACCCTTGGCCTCCAGCCTCTTCAGTATTCTGGCATCCACCTTGCTGAGGAGGTCCACCATCTTTGGTTTGGGAGGCCTGCCGGGCTTCCGCACCGGACTGCCCTTGGTGCGCCGAGCTCGGGGACGGGGCTTCTCTTTGTCCGGGTTTGGAGGTCGGCCACGTCGGCCCGTAATGGCCATGATGATGGAGGGCACCTCCTCGTTAGATAGGAGGCACCAGCTCACTCCCTGTGAGAGAACGTGTGGAAAGGTTAATGGGAAACGTGCCTTCTGATAACAATGCTTCAGCAGAGTCGTTGCTATACATATTGGTCAGGCCACACACCTCTGTGGAGTCCCTCTCCTCGTAGAAGTCCCCTACGGGCATGCGGGGGCTGAAGCTGAAGTGTTCCCTCGTCACAGCCGTGTCCTGGTGCCTGTTAAGGTACTGAGGGAGAAGAGGATAATGGGTACCTTAGAACCCAAAAGCCTATATGAAAGCCAGGTCCGAGGTCACACAATTAACAAAGGGGGATAATTATAGGTTCAATACATTTTGTGGATCTACAGCTTATGTTTGTGTGATAAAAATTCCATATTTTTCGAGTCCGTCAGGCTCGCGCCCACATTAAGTGTAATATGTTTAATATGGTTAATTCCCTGAGGGAAAGACATATCACTTTATCAAACACTATCTACTACCGCACGCCATCTCTCAGTTCACACCAAAACATTTACAGTTGGGCCGAAATCTCCCCCTAGGTGCTGTTTTGTTGGCCATTTACCTTTATGACTTCCGGAAACTGCTTCATCCTCCTCCCACACGGGCTGTAGTACCAGGTCTCCCCCTTCAGCCGGTCCTCAGTCTTTTTGACTCGGATTTCCCTCTTCCAGCTAATGCACAGATCAATGGAAAGCCGGTTGGGAGCCGCATTTAACACACGGCAGAGGCAGCTCATCACTGTGATAGGCCCCCAGTTCGGTAAACTCCTGAAGTATTTGTACAGTGATAATGTTTTTTGGCTCTGTATTCCAACACTTTGCATGAAAAGATATATTTGGGGCATTCCAATCCATTTTGGGTTAATCATTTATAAATTACTGCATTCTTGGTATATAGTCCCCCCCGGTTAAGGGAACAAAAAATATTTAGACCATTTCGAACATTATGTACCACAGTAGAAATAATTATCGGCCGCTGTCTGCAGCCCATAGACATAAATGGATGCTGGAAATTTACCATTTGCCTTTAGTCGTGTATTCAGCAAAGAATGTTCAATGGGATTCAGATCAGATAAACTTCAACAGTCAAAACCATTTCACTTTACGGCTCTAAAAAGCATATGTTCAATAATTCTCCAGGATATTTTAGGGATTGTTGAACAAACCAGGCCTATCGGTTCCTAAAGCTTCCTAGTGGTTTGCATCCTGGCGCACCATTGGACTAACTGCTGGTTTATTCTTCTGAGTGGGTAGTCTTTGACCAATCGTCCCTACGTCCTGGTGTTGCTGGGGTGTTGGACGGTTTTTAGTTGGGGTTGTTTCTTTCACCATTGACAGTATTCATTGGTGACCAAAACCAAGTGGTTTTCTTTGAGTTCAGAAAATATTTCCATTTCTAAAGGTATCAATCAGTCGATATTGGCACCCCTGGTGACTCTGCCTCTGAGCAATGCAATCTTATTAATCTGCCTCAAAACAGCCAGCATGACTAGCAGCAACACTTCCTTCATCTTCATGCTGTCAGACATCAGCAACAGGCTAAACACCAATGCAAAGCCTTAAATAACTATTCGACATTGACTGCTCTCTTCTAATGTAAATTAACATAGCAGTCAAATAACTAACTGATGCAGAAAGAAAGACAGTGCCCTAAAAAATGGGGGGGGTCTAAATCCTTGATTGATGAAAATAACCTGAAATAAGTGCTGGAATACACACCCCAAAAATACACCAATAAAGCATCCCTGTCTAAATACTTTTTCAGTAGGATGGACCAGGGGAGGTTTGTAATTTTTGTGAATGTAAACTTTCCACATGCACAAACAAATACACCAATGTGGGAAACATCTTACTCAGCAGCCAGTATGAATTATAGTGAATGCATCATTACCCATGGAGCAAAGGGAAGTGGACCTGCTCCTCTGTTGGGACCCTCCTCCTGGGCGTGTCCCCTGTATCAATACAATAAGAATGTGATTAGTACAGAACGGCCCATCCATAAACATGACCGATGTAGACATTTGTATTTGATTTTTATTAATTGATGTTTTGATCCACAATCATTTCTGCCATTTCCATCATCAACATTCTGAGCTCCTTCATTACCGGCTGTGGAGCTGTCATCCCCGTCATTGTCGTTCATGTCCTCATAATTGGGCTTAGTGTCAATGTCCATTTTTGCAATTTTGGGTGGCTTCAACTCTAGATTCTTAGCTTTCTTGACCCTAACCTTCTTGGGTTTGGTGACCGTTGGTAGTTCGCCACTGGTCGAACACGGTTCACCAATGGAAGCAATTGGGTCACTTTGACCAGGAAGTAGGCCTTGAGTAGAGTGTTCAGCCTCCACTGTGACTGCTACTGTCTCCACCTTCTTTCGTTTCCTCGGAGGTCCCTTTTCTTTTTTAGCCGTTACCTTTCCTTTCTCAACCTGCTTCTTTTTCCTCTCCACCTTCACCTTCTCTACCTTAATTTTCTCCATCTTTATCTTTTCCACCTTTGGGGTTTTAACGGCAGACTTCCTCGGTGCTTGCCCGGGGACCTGGGGAACTGAAGAGAGTGACAAAAGAAAGTCATAAAAACATACAAACGTCTAAATGGACTACAGGACAAAAATGGACACAATATGTTTCTAGTGTACCGGGAGTGGAGGCTATTGGAGTACGTGGCTTCCTGGGTTTTCGTGGTGTTTTGACCTTTTCACCAGGATTGGGCACACTTGGGGCAGCTAGGGGTAGGAGGGGGGTTGCAACCAAGCTTTCCACCAGCGCACTGAGTGCTGCAGTGTGCTTGTCCTTGTCCATGACAACCGGTGGAGTCACGACGCTAGCAGGTCTGGTCTTGGTGCTGGTACTGCCAGCAACTTCTGGTACATCTTGGCCTTCCAGCTCATGGGCATCTTCAGACCC
>JACXGK010003718.1:0-43036 GCA_016801125.1 Novumbra hubbsi
TCGGATCGCTCAGTCCAACGTTATCCCGCCTCGGATCGCTCAGTCCAACGTTATCCCGCCTCGGATCGCTCAGTCCAACGTTATCCCGCCTCGGATCGCTCAGTCCAACGTTATCCCGCCTCGGATCGCTCAGTCCAACGTTATCCCGCCTCGGATCGCTCAGTCCAACGTTATCCCGCCTCGGATCGCTCAGTCCAACATTATCCCGCCTCGAATCGCTCAGTCAAACGTTTACTGGCATCAAATGTACTTTTGTCACAGTTTTACTAGATACTTTTGTTTTGAGTTAGAAAGAAGATAAAATATGAACGCCGGGATAAAAATTTACATTACAAACATTCAGTCCATCTGACAAATGCACTTTTTTGCAATGCCGGCCTGCTTCAATAGTGAATCTGCATCCCTTGCGTTGCTCCACACTTTGACCACAAGGGGTCGCACCAAGGTTGTTCTGACGCGGAGGCACAATTATAGACCTGAAAAGGAAAAACGAATACATTACAGTCGTCAAATTAAACTAACTCAGTGACAGCCGTGAATATATGAATTATTAAGGAGTCTTTTCAGCTGTACTACATCTTAGTGGAGGCAGTGATGTTCCTGATGTGCCTGTGTGTCTGCATGTGTCTTCCTACCAGCCTGTGTGTCTGCATGTGTCTTCCTACCAGCCTGTCTGTCTGCATGTGTCTTCCTACCAACCTGTCTGTCTGCATGTGTCTTCCTACCGGCCTGTCTGTCTGCATGTGTCTTCCTACCGGCCTGTCTGTCTGCATGTGTCTTCCTAGCGGCTTTGCTTGTTTTCCGTTTCTTTGTCTTCAGTATCAGCGTTTCGTGTGCCTGTATACATTCCCCCCGCGTGGTCCAGTGACGTGTCCCGTCTCCGTCCCCAGGTTCGGCATGGACTGCCAGTCGGCGGAGTCCTCGGGCGACACGGTGGTGCCGGCGTACAGCGAGACGCGGCGCCACTGCGTCTTCCAGTCGGACCTGCTGCTCTTCAGCTGCGCTGGCGCCCACCCCTCCCTCAAGCGAGTGTGCCCCTGCCGCGACTACATGAAGGGCCAGGTGGCACTGTGCACAGGCTGCCTGTAGCCGCTGCCTGTAGCCGCTGCCCGTCCCCTCGGTCTGGCCGCCCGCCGCCGTGGCTGAATCGGAGCGGATCCCTGCTTTTGAGATGAGAGAAAAAAGAAAAAAGAATTGCAAAGAGAAAAGCGCGTGGCAGGTGATGGGGGGGTGTTTGGGGAGCAAGGCTGTGGAGCCCGACGCTTTCTGCAGCCCCGTAACTCCTCCCACTGCCAGGCATCCGATAGGAGGTCAGGGCAGCCTACGGAACGAGACACCCACGGGGAAATCTCTCTCATCGATGCTGGTTTTTAAATCGCTTATGTTGTTTTTATCAAAAGGACCTGAACCTAAAAAGTTAGAGAGAGAGAGAGCGAGAGATGCCCGAGAATTGCTGTGGGAACGAGGAATGCCAACACGAACGTTTAACTTAGACACAGGAGGAGAGAAAGAGATGTCGCACATTGGCCTGAATTACTTGAATCAATGGGGGTTACCGTACATTGGAGGCGGTGCTGTCTGCCGCCTCCAGGCGATGTGGCCCCTGGTGGCCACTGGTGGACGGGCCCCGTGCCCATTCACGGTCTCCCCGCTTGTAGCCACATCATGGGACCAAGGTGCCGGCGGCGCCTCACCGGGCTCGGCATGCGTTCCTTCATGCCCCTTTTCGGCCTTTGAAGTCGGAAGACTTTTTGCTTTGTAGGTTTGCACTGGCAAGTCTGGGAGTCCCAGACTATAAGGCTCTGCAGTAATGTCCACATTTGAACTACTTTGAATGAAGTAACAGACGTGGCTTCTATTCTGAATTGTGTGCTACGGTGGACATTTGGAATGTAAACGTAGGTAATGGCGAAAGTTGTCCCTCGACGCTGATCTTGGTTCGGCTGTGATTTTTCTCTCACTTGTGGTTGTGGTGAAGTTCCTGGGAGATTAGCTGATCCAAGGTCAGTAGTTAGGGAAAGCCGGTGTGAATAAGGAGCAAAGCCAGTTTTACACTGTAACTGTACCGCTTCCTGTAGCCCTGCCTGGAAAGGGGGAGCGGACACCTGTAGATATGAAGTTGATTTTCGTTGTTTTCCAAAGCGCAGCTCACATTAAACCCAAACCAATTGCCCCTGTGGGCTTTCCCAGCTACAGCTACTGTACTCACAGAAACACACACTCCACCATGGTTGGCAGCTTTGCATGCTAGTTTGACCATCCTGCCGTTCCAAGTACAACAGGACAGCCACGCGCCCGCCAGGGCATAAAACGACATGTAAAACAAATCGGCATTGTCCTTGAATTATAATCAACCGCTTGTTGATATCCAGATGGTCAGACCAGTGATGTTATAGATGATTTGTGGTAGGTACTGTAAACCGTCAAACATTACCAGGGCTGTAGCGGGAAATTGTCACGCAGACACAAGGCAATCTGTAAGTCGAATCAACAGTAAGAGGAACAGGCCATTGCCTTGGCCAAAAGAGGAACAAAAATCTAAATTATACAGAGATATATTGATCATTACTATTTATATTCTAGATATTTAACATCTATATCTTAATGTATTCAGTATATAGACCGGAATTTCTATGTATGTACTGATAACTGTTAAAAGAGCAACACACACATTGACTTTGGTTCTTCACATAAATCAACTTCTTTCCTTCTTTCGGAGATCATTAGGATCCTAATTTGCCTGCAGAATTCTTTTAAAAAACAGTGTGTGTTGTGAATGGAAAAATGCACTAATTTAACATATTTACTGAAGTTTAATACAATATATTATTGACACTATATATTGTTCCAATGGGTTTAAAATTCTTTTTTAATTTATTTTATATACAAATCTTTATTTCTGTGTTTTCTGAAAAACATTTTCTTTTATTTATAGAAAGGGAGTTTTCTTTTATAGACAGTGGTTTTATTTATGGAAAAATAATTTAACTAGTTCACGTGTACAGTCAAAGTGCATGGCTGAGGCATTTTGTCCCATGTGATATCAGAGAGATTTATATTCATATTCAATTTATATTTGAATACGAATATCAATTTGATTTATATTCAACTTTCTTTGGAATTGTGGCTACGGAAGGCGTCTGGAGTAGAGTTTTTTTTTTAGGACATATTAGATAATATCTTGTCTCACTGCGGCTAGGATGATGACCCTCGGACAAAAGCAGCACACACATTTTTGTTTTTACATAAATGCCAGCAAGAACCTCATGTGACATTTTTCTTTTCAGATCTTAATGCTATTCCATTTGCACATTTGTACATTGTCATTTTAGGACTTGCTCCTCTGTACTGTCCCCGTTTGCTTTATTTCATAGATTACATATGATGTGCAGTCGGGTTACTGTTTTAAAAAGTACATGATGTGCCTTTTGATGGTTACAACTACTAGACTCTTATTGCACCTGCCCGATAGACCTATCTGACCTACTGCCAGACAAAATTGTTAGTTGAGGTCATATAGTTTGCTAGGAAAAAAATGTTGCTTAGAACATTTATTAATAGGGAAAGAGCAACTGTATGTTTTAGAGTTTGTGCTGATTGCTAAAACAAACGTGTCTAATTGAACATGTTTACCAAAGGCTTTCAGTGTGGTTAAATCCAGTGTATCTGTTTCTTTCTGGCAATGGCCTTGTTCAACTCCTATTAGTCGGGTGTGTTCAGAGCATGTTGTCAATGGTGATAGTCTTTTTAATCTTTCCTTTTCACTTGTTTGGTTTTTAGCCTATTAATGAGCACCAGGCTATTGTAAATGGTCGGTTTTGAATTTGGTTGTACTATAAAGAGATACTGAAACTAGAAACCATGGTAAATAGGAAGTTGAGGTATGGCGTGGGCGAGAAAAGAGTTCCCTCACTAGTTTTCTTTAACCCAAACATCGGATGTCTCTAGTGTCGCATCAGCATTTGCGTTCAATCTCAACTCTTTTTTTAAGATATTGTGGAAAAGCAAAAGCAACGATTGTTCTGTAACTTAATTATGACCGTAACGCAAAAGAACCGACATTGTTGTTTTCACAGTTTTAGACAAAAAAGCAGGATATAACTTTATTTTTCAATAAACCTTTTTCTGTGATAAATGGGTCAAGGTATTGTGTGTTCTTTTCTTGATCTACATATCCTTGCTACATTATCATCTGCAATGCCTACTGTCCTCAATGAGATTTAATACAGGCCCAAATATTTCTGCAGGTACAGAACCTGTATTTGGAGCCTGAACTTGACCCTGCTTACCCATTCAATTGTTTTTTCAGATAGGTCGAAACACTTGTAACGCATTGACTTGTATATACAATTACATTTAAAGTTGCCGGTAACTTCTCAATCAATTGTAACACTCTTTTTCCACAATACAGACATAAGCCCAACAGTAAAAACTGATACATGAATAGTTATGAAGCCTATCATACATTCCGGGTGTCACTATATAGTCCAGTAAGTACAGACCTCAAATGAACACTGAATTCATTACAAACTATACTTGACGCCAATGACTCACTCCTGTTATATAGCCACAATCACAAACAACATCTATTGCAAGAGAAACGCCTAAACAAGTAAATATTGTAATAGTTTATATTCAACCGTTTTGGGGGGAGGGGTTACACTTCTGAGTTACCATCTCACACAAACTTTCTGGGAGAGGAACCATCTAACATCCTAAATAGTTTTGTTTTTTTAAGTGCCTCCCAATTGTGTCTTTGAAAGAATGAACAAATCCATATGCTGACAAAGGATACGCATTGCCTGCTCCTAT
Organism: Novumbra hubbsi; assembly: GCA_016801125.1. NCBI lineage: Eukaryota > Metazoa > Chordata > Actinopteri > Esociformes > Umbridae > Novumbra > Novumbra hubbsi. The sequence continues at coordinate 4,813 of JACXGK010003718.1, forward strand.
ATCTCATGTTTGTAGATGGGAGTCCGGGTGAGACCTGTCGCCTCACATACCGCAATGAAGGTTGGATAACGGACAAACTACATTTCAGTCATTAGATTCACAGACAGCAGTCGAGTCTCATATATTATTCTCTCATATTAGTGTCAATCTTTATCAGCTTGACATCAGCTTGCTTCATCATCCAAAGTGGCTTGTTGATAAAAAGGTTAGAATATGTCGTATCTGGCATTCTTCAAAAAATGTTCATTGTCAACCTGAAACGCGGTGTTGTTTGACAACATACAAAACATAAGCAGTTAGCATTCATATACACTGCTTTATTGAATTTAAAATGGTATATTAAAATGCCATTCTGTTTGATACTTTATTTGAGAAAACCTGATTCAAAATATATTATGCAATGCGTCATGTTTTATTATGTATAAGATCTGTATGATAAATACAAATCTGAAATGTTGCTTGCATAAGTATTCAACCACTGACTGTGGAGGCTCAGTTGATTTACAGCTGTCATTCCAGTGAAAGGTAGCTCACAATAATTCATGTGAAGGGATTGTATGCAACGTACAGTGCTCACCACTAATATTGGCACCCTTGGTAAATGTGAACAAGTGGTCTGCGGCATAGCTCTGTGGAATAAACATTTTGCTAAAGCTATAAGGAGCACATATCCATCTTGTGAAACAGAAGATTGGAAGAAAGCTGAACAAGAACCCAGTGGCCACTAAGAGCTTCAGTTTCTTTGCAGAGAAGAACCTGCCAGAAGGACAACCATCTCTGCAGCGCTCCATTAATTAGGTAGCGTGACTAGATGGACCCCACTCCTGAGTTAAAGGCATATCACAAGCCGCCTGAAATGCAGACAAAATAGTGCTCATCACTTGGTGAATACCATCCCTAGATGAAGCATTGTGTTGGGAACATCTTGCTATGGGTATGTTTCATAGTTTCACAGGGACTAGGAAACTGATCAGAATTCAGAGTAGATCAAACAGAGCAGAATAGAGAGGTCCTTCATGAAAACCCAATTCTGAATGCAAAGGACCTTAGATGTGCAAAGCAGGTAGAGGCATACCCAAGAAGACTTGAAACCGTGATCACAGCTAAAGGCGCTTCTACAAAGTACTAAATAAAGGGTCTGAATACATACATACATGAAATTTCAGTTTCTTTAATTTCAATATATTGGCACAAATGTCTAAAACATTGTTTTCACTTTGTCATTACGAGGGGTGTAGATTGATGGAAAAAAGCATTTAATAAATCAAAATAGGACTATAGCGCAACAAAATGTGGAATCTTAAAACTTTTACGACACTGTATGCAGATACACACTTGGACTAAAAACATTTTTTTTTAAATGATCACACTATCCAAGCTAGTTACATCAAACACCCTAGATCCTGGGTTTGTAATGACACTCCTATTTGATAAAACAAATATTGACTTGATCCGATGTACTCTGAATACAAAACAACATTGCAACACCTTATCTATAATGTTACAAAATTCACCAGAATTTGGCAATACCAATGTAAATATATTAAAGGACTGTATCTTACATAATGTACAGTAATTCATTACTTTGTTTTAAACAGGGCTGATACCTGAATCAGAGTAAAACTTGAATTAAATCCTAAAAGCCTTGAGCAGCAGTGAGTTGATGCACTTGTTAAATGCAAATGTTGATCCTGATGAGATAATGGATGTGTCCTGGGGAATCCCAGACCTGGATCAGGGCATCAGTAAACTCCAGGACAGTCTGTGGCTCTACCTGGCGGCATTGGATGCACAGATACAAATCTCAAAAGTACTCAATTGAATTCAGGTCTGAGGAACGTGAGGGCTAGTCAACGTCATTAGTGCCTTCAACATCTAGGAACAGCCTACATACTTTTGACAATGGGTCTGAGGTACCTAACAGCAGTCAGGGTACCATTGACCAGCACGTGGAGGTCTGTGCTACCCTCCCCAGACGATCACTGACCCACTGCCAAACCGGTCAGGCTGGATGATGTTGCAGGTAGCATAATGTTCACCAAAATGTCTCTAGACTCACATCTGTCACGTGCTCAGGGTGAACCTGCTCTTAACCTGCAATGGCGGAACTGCCAATTCTGGTGTTCTGTGGAGAATTCCAAAAGAGTTGGGCTGTGAGCACAGGTCCCGCTTGAGTATGTCAGGCCTTCATGTCACCCTCATGGAGTTTGATTCTAACAGTTTGATCAGAAAGATGCACACCAGCAGCCTATAAAATTGAGGTCATTTTGTATGGCTCTGGCAGTGCTCATTCTGTTCCTACTCTCACAAAGGAGCAAATAAATATTTTTTCAAGGAGAGACCAATTGTTTGGCCATCACCTGCAAAACCTTTTTCTTTTTCAGAGTTGTCTTTGCCTCTCGATTGCGCCTCTTGTCACTTTTATTTGCTCAAAACAGGTGACATGGATTCACAGTCACCGATGTTTTCTAACTGGAAATATTGATATTGCTGAAGTTTAATTGGCTTGGTATTATACTGTGATGATTGTGTTCCCTTAATGTTTTTGAGCAGTGTGCTTAGTTGTGGGGTTGGCCCACCTACCTTAAAAAAGACTATTTTTCAATAATCCAGCACTGCTTCATAATTTACCTTGGATTGAATACCATCCGAAAAAACCAATCTCAGTGTGGCCTGACCCTTCATTTTATGTTTACAGAAATACATTTGTATAATGCACTAACGTGAAGTAAATCCAGAGTGGCAAATGTTTGCAGGTTTTTGCTCCTCCCTTTTTTTGGTTTGATTCCTTTAAGTTGATTGATTTACTTGGTCCCTGTTTGAATTCTGAGGTTCATAAACTTTTCTAAACCGTGTTCTCTGTTGGTAAAAAGTTGTGCATTCATTGTGTTCTATGAATGAGTTTCATTGTTGGATAGTTTGTCTTATTAGTAATGGGGTTCAAAAACATCTTTAGCCACATTTGTCAGAAGAAACATATTTTTTTATTTTTACAATAATTAGCATCTACTGTTGATTAGACCCCTAACCTTGGTTCGAACAAACAAAGACACATTTTGTTTCAATCAAAAGAGTTCTTTGTTAAATCAGGCATCCTAACCTTATTAGGGGAAACAATCATCATTGTAAAGCAATTGGGGGAAAAAAACAGCTTTCCTTGAATTGACACTATAATAATAATTGTAGAACTTTCATTTGTTCAGCACCTCGAAAGAGTGCATAAATACATAGCAAAAATGTTATGTAACTATACTAATGCAATGGTTCTGTATTTGTATTCATATATTTTATACTCAGTGGCCAGTATTCTTTTCATTTTCCAATCCGCATACGTATCCAACATTCAGTGCCCCCAAGCATGGCAGATCAGAAAAGCTTAAAACAACCCATTGACTAAACAACCATCTGACATTGGACGACCACATTTCCCCTTAAGGATTTAACAGAGGAGGAAAGGCTTCAAAAGGGATGCCTTGTTGTGCTTTAGCCCAGAGATTTGGCTGCTCTGCACTGCAAGCTACTCTTCAGTGTAGTAATCTTTGGTAGGAATCTTTGGCTCCAGTCATTCTGTGTTGACGGTTTGCCATGAGTCTTTTCATTTTTTTTTAACAACCCTCAATTTGAGTTGGTGACCGGAACATTACATGTGACACATTCCTTTCCTTCCAAGTCACTTCTGAAAGGTGATAGCGCCTCATGATCTAGAGTGAATTTTAAAATCTATGACCAAAAAATAAACATTTCTCCTGCTGCTTTTTAATAGCAGAAATAAAACATCTGCTAATGGCAGCATCTACCTCTCTAAAAGCTACTTTACCTGCTAATAAATAAAAGCAACATATACATTTTTGAGCAGTGGTGTTGTAAACAGACAATGTTAGCGTACCAAACACCCAAGTACCTACATAGTGCACTTAGTTTTACCAGTGCCCTACAAGCATGGGTCAATAATTGTACACTACACATTGTATTATTGTACAAAAGAAAAGGCATATTGAAAACTACCTAAATCCCTCCAGACAAGAGGTCTTGGATTGGCCATATTGTAAACTGTGGAGTACGTGAAGTGCAGTGTAGCAACGGTGACATCACTTTCTGACGTCTCAGCAGCCCACGTCGACGCGACAGACCTTCTGACTCCTCCCGCTTCGACGGCAGGGGGAGAGGAACGTGGAGGGGGAGAAACATGACGGGGGGAAAACCTTGTTCATCTTTGCCTTTGTAATGATTCCTGTGTTCTGGTCGAGGTTCAGGTGAAATGCCAGTCAATAAATAGGCTTGTCACGGAGGCTGGCGAGATCTCAGAGGCAGTGCGGAAATGCTAGATAGGGACTGTACATGCCTATCCCACTGGCTCTGGAATATTGATACATGTAGCCTAGAACCCAGCTCACTCCGGGTGGTCTTCGGTCACTCAAACCGCTCGTAGTTCCTGGTCTGCCGCACCCGAGGGACCATATCGACCAGCAGCCTGTAACAAGGTAAGGCGTTCACGTTAATAGAGATGCTAGACAGTGTTGCAATATTATTTCTTTTGAATAAGGCATTCCCTTCTCGACCCTCAGTCCTGGCAACGATCATATGACCACCCATTTGAAATTCTCTTTCCTCTGAAAATTCAATGGACTACAAGACAAAATAAGAGTGACGCCCGAGTCTAACCTATTGAAACAGAGCAGAGCACTCCCCTTGCCACACAACCTGCCCCGGCACCTGAACCTCATTTTGATTGGGTCTGTAAGTGAAAGTCACTTCAGGCTAGATTACATTGCGTTTTAGGATGCATGTTTTTGGCCCCCGAGACTGTGGGTGTACATACTTGACTCCGTAGGCCAGGATGATCAGACCTATGAGGACCCCTGTGGATGCGTCCAGGTACCACACGTTGGGGTTGTGCTTGAACACCTCTGCACTGATGAGGATGGAGAAGCCCATGACCCCACCCACCAGGGAGTTAAAACCTGCAGAACAGACAGACCTTTGGTTTTAGTCATCATTTATTGTCATTGAAAAAAACTATAGATTTTTAATTTACTAAATAACAATGTGGTGAGGAGATTCAGAAAATGTCAAGTCAGAAAATGAACATACATTCAGACTGCCATGAATCTGAAAGACCATTGAAAAAAAAGCACAGCAAATGCCAAAACAAAAGACCACTTGAAAACAATAAGACAGCGGATCAAACTGCCAGCTCCACAGATGTCTGAGGAATGCCTTAGTCATTTTGGAAATTTATATTCCAGATGTAATAAGGAGAGCTTGAACCCATGTGCGGTCGGTGCTCGGGCGCTATGGTAATAAGGCACAGTTTGTGCGATACATTTCCCATGTGGTTTTACGTATAAGCGCTGTAGGTGAAGGGAGAGCACGTTCCTATTGGTTTCCTCAGAGTTGGGTTGATCCAGGGAGAATATACCCACGGACATGGGATCATTTTCCAGTCCTACTTCTAGCAACCAGATCAACCTCTAGGGAGCGCTCCCTAAACGAGTTAGGGCACTTACCGTCCGTGATGAGGGCTCTGCTGGTGAGTACCCTGCCCAGCATGCACTTCACCACAGCCAGAATGATACACAGCACACCGCTGACGATGGAAACGCTGAAGAGGAAGTCGTCCTGACGGGGGTAACGGACCGGTGGAGAAGGAAAACAAGGGGAGAGAATGGGGGGGAGGCAGAGGGAGACGGGTGAACACAACTCGCAGACTCTGCGCTTTATTATTGCACTATAGCCTGGAGAGCGGAAGGAAACATCTTTGGTAGGTTTTAGGAACTGGAGAACTGTGAGACCTATAGTTGTTATCGTGATTGAAAGTGAAAACCAGTCAGTCAGATTTCTAAAAGGATGTTAGTGAAAACACCACACACTTTTAAGGATGGTGTCTTTAAATAAAAATGTTTAAAGCTTTCATTGTTTCTATGAGGAATCACTTCAGTTCCTACATTAAGACAATTGAGAACTAAATTGACCCCATTAAATCCTGGTCACCAGTTCAAATCAACTTGTTGGGGAAGTTTGTGAATGACAATAGAATCATGGTATACAGCACCAATACACCAGGTCTGCTCCACCAATAACTTCCTCTGAGTTCTAGATTTACTATTCTAAAACCACTGAGGAGCTTCAGTAAAGAGTGGCAACGAGACTTGGCATTTCAAAGTGAAGGGTGTGTCCAATGCTAATTTGCAAATATATTTTTCCTACATACTCTAGTTCACATCTTTTTGAAGGTCGTGCACTAGTTATGTGGTAAGGGTGCAGTTTAGAATGCCGGCAGAGAGAGATGCACTCAACATTCTAACACAGTGCCTGACATTTCCAGTTGACAGGCCAGGCTGGTCTGTGAGGAACCAAATGTACGCCTCATAGGCTGGGTCTTAATTCTCTAGGGTGTCTACAGTGCACTCGTCTCACACAATCTCTTACAATTCCAACGGCAGCTGGCAGTAACGCTCCCGGCTCTGTGCGCACACACGACTCGCCTCAGGAGAGCGGGTTTCAAGGACCCTTACGTAACACACCATCCACAGCCACGCGCTTTTGATGTCCTCCATTTTCTAGCCCAGCTCTATTCTGTTGTAGGGAAATAATGAATAGCACAGCCAAGACAACCTATCGTTTTTTCACAAGTTCATGAATCACTTGAAGCAATTGTCGGATTGTCCCTATGCTTGGAACGCACTCTCTCTGGGAGTATAGGGTCGAGCGAGTGTGTGTGCAGCGTCATCTGTTTATATTACCGTCCCCCCACAAATGCGATTTGATAGAACTTTGTGAGACCGCGCTTATTTACGTGAAAGACAAATGTTCGGCCACAGCGAACGTATAACTTCGCTGAACCTCGAACAATTCTGTCACATATACAATATACATTTCAAGTGATAAATGTGTGTCGGTTTTACATTTGACCTGTTCCAACATCAGCATAGACAACTAATAGGCTTATGCATTGGAGTCTGCAAGGTGGTAAGAGACCTGGTGTATTCCACAATTGTGTCGACTGGTTGTGCTGCTGTCAAGGCAATTTTTCGGGAAGCAAAATATAACTAAACAACAACCAAAACAAACATCTTCACATAACATTTTTGGAAAGATCAGGCCAAACATTACCACTTTGTTGACCCAGTACACACACGTCAGAACACATTATCCAGTCCTCTACCTTAATTGAGCTCACGGGGGCCCAAGCCAGCCGCAGGGATTCACCAGAGAGCAACAAGGCAGTGCTACTGTATTCAAATAGTAACCCTCCCCAAATCTGGGCGGTCCTGGACAATTGTACTGCCCCTTGCAGTGAGATTCACACACACACTTGTGAAGAGGGCCCTCAGATCCTGAAAATGTTCTGCCGCGGCACCATTACCTTGTGCAGCATGGCTTGGTATGGCAAATACACTTCCCTAGATAGCACTTCCCTAGATAGATGGCTCTTCAAAAAGTAGTGCCAACCACTCACCATGGCCAGTTTTCAGTTCTTCAAGAGTCAAAAGACATTCTGACATGATTTTTTTTTATTTCAGCATTTACAGCAACTAAAAATGCAATTTTAATACGGGTGTGTAGCATTTTAATGTATCTTTATCAACAAATGACTTGTACTCCCTAAACCATCATTAAGACTGTTATTCATTGTGTACATACATTATTCCTTTTGGTTTTTTTGCATGTACTTTATTTTTCTTTTTAACACTGTAATGTTAAAATAGTAAGCATTTCACAGATAGGTTACAGGCTGAATGTCCCCACCCCTTCTAAAATTCCAAAGATGCTAACAGCTGGGAAATTGTGATTTGTCCGAATATCCAGTGACGAAAACACAAACCTTAGACTGATCATTATCCCAGGGTTACACAAGAGGCATACCCTTACAGTAGAACTTCAGTGTATAACCTTTTTATGGGCCCTCAAAGAGCCTTTAAGCTATGACTTAAAAGAGCTATGACTTAAAAGCCATTTAACGGCAATGTAATAAATGTGATTAACCTATGGCCTCTTGTCCATTCGATTAAAGAAGCAATGCATTATTTTGTCTTGGGGTGGCCCTCACACCAAAATGGCCCCCATTGGACAAATGTAACACTAGGTTAGCATGAAGGCTACATTTTCATACTTGCTAAGTCGCTGTGAAACTTTTTTTGGGCCATTTATAATAACGCATATTGAACCTAAAATCATGAATTGTATTTGCTTACATTATCCGGTTGCCTAAGATGATTGCTCTGCTATTTTACCAGCTTTCCACAAAGTTCTCTTCATTGCCCTCTTTTTCAGCTCTACCAGCTTTAAGCAATGTAGTGTCTGACTATTATAAACACGTCCATGTTCCATCTCTAAACCAGTTCCCTTTAATACTGGCACTGTTTAACGTGATGTCTCTAACAAACAGTTTATTAAGGACATTGACTTGGGAGTTTTTAGCTTGACAGAAACCTGGCACAAACCGGTGATTCTTATGCAGGCTTAACTAGCCACCAACTGGCTTATACATACCACCAGAAATGTTATTTTAAAGCTTTAAAAGCGCCTACTCTAGTTTCTATTTGATTAAGAATGGCAAAGATAATACCAGGACATTATTTAACACCATCAGTTGCCTCCTCCTACCCACAGACTATGGGCCTCCCAATGAAACCACAGAAGAGTGCAATATATTAGCATTCTAAGTGCTCTGGTGACACCAGCGACTGTTCAGGGAATCGGATTAAACATGAAATCTTCCAGGGGCCCTCTGGACCCTATTCCAACATTACTATTTAAAATAAATCAGGTCAGAAGAGTCCACATTAACCTTCAATAAAAAAACTTGGAGAACCAGTCTTTTACAATTGACCATGAGAACACTACAATTTTATAACCTTTTATCGCTTCAGCTTCCATTCATCTTTAGTGAGCAAGCACTATTTGCCATTCAATACTGAAATACTACGAAGCAATCAGTTCACTGAGCAGCAAAAGGAGTCACAAATCAAAAGATTTTACAAAATGCACTTTATCGGCACTCCAGACCGTCAAGATTTTAGAACAACCTGGAACTTAACGAACGTTATTACAATATGCTCTTAGCTTTGAATTAAGTGAATGTCCTCTCCCCAATGTTTCTATGAAGAGCAGTTTGCCTCTTATTGCCTGGCAACAGGGTATTGCAACTAGCTATTCTAGTAGTGTGAAAGGCTGCCGTTTGCTTCACACCTGAGCTCTGCCACATTCCAATTTTAATTACCCACAGGGAACAGGGAGAACACCTTGTTTGTCTTCAGTTAGACATCTCTCTCTTTCGCTCTCTCACTCACACACTGCGGCCAGATAACTGCTTGTTTCTTTTCACAAGTAATTCCTCTCTTTCTTTCGATCTCCCTCTCTCTTTCTCTATCCTGGAGGTGTTGTCTCATCACGTTCCCACCTGAGAGTCTTGTAAATGGAATTCACACCTGATGTGTCACGTCTGGTGATATGTGAATGATGTACTAGCTGCCCCAAAGTCACCTTATTCCCTCAACAATGTAGTAATTACAACCGGGGCGCACTGGGCTCTGGTTAAAACTAGTCCACTCTATATGAAACACTGTAGGACAAGACTAACTTCCTAGTGGTTTTAGTTGAAAGGGGTATTTCTCTTATTAGCACGTAAAGCCTAATTTTCCACTTCCTTTTAGTTGTGAGGCATCATCCAGACATACTTTTTGTAAATTTCAGCAATTCATTTTTCTGAAATTATTTGGCACTGCAGTGATACTTATATTGGGTCTAACAAGCTAAAAGCCGAAAAATCCCAAGAGTTGCAAGTGGACACTGTAGTCAATGCATTTTCTGACTGAACTGAGAGTTTTTTTAGATGACCTAAGCACACCCAGATGAATACTAATCAAGTGGTCTAGAAAAACACCATATTTGGTCGGATTAAAACAGATTTACTATACTGTTTGGAATGTTGGTGTCTCTTTTTTTGTATTGTACACCCAATGACGAGTTTGTTGAGAACCTGGACAATGGGTCATTTTAGGGTGTTTATCATAAACGTGGACACATTTTTCAGACAATAAATCAATAAATGTTATATTATAGGGAACTAGGGCTGCAACAACTATAAAATGGATCGATACTCGAGCATGTTGAATTTGAGTGTTGATGAGCAGCTCTGGCTAGCTAAGCCTTTACCAAGCTACTGTTAACACATTACTGTCACATTTGGTTTTATATTTCTCCACAATAGAAACATTGAGGTATTTAAATGCACTTCAATTTGCTTTACAGTCTCAGTCAAACGTTTCCCAACTAGCTTCTAGGCAGTACCTGGAAAGTTTTTTCAACATTTTAACAGTCTTGAAAGTGAGATTAGTAACACATTTGTTTTTGCACATGTTTATTCATGCTTTATAACGTCTGCCTTCAGTTGTTTTAATGAATTCACTGTTAAAGGATAAAAAATTGTGCGAAAACACTAAACCCCATTCTCTGAACCAAATTCTGAGTGGTCTAAACCAATTTGTCGAATCGGTCAAAACCTTAAGCAAATTCTGGTAGTTTGACACAATTTCCAAATTGCATTCACATTTGCAAAACTCTGAACACACTTCTCACTCACTAAATCACATTTCACACTGTGATGCCCTTGTGTTGGAAATTGGTACACACGGGTGGCAAAAGTGAAACACAACTACAACACAGTTGTCATCGTTTACACACAACGTAAAACAGTTCACACTTGTGGCACAGGTCCAAGGCAGAGCAGGAAGAATGAATTGACTTTGATTATGCGTTTGGTCAACATGTTTAAGTTTCTTTTAATGTGATTTTCATTTAGTTCTTTGGTCATTGGGCTTTTGCATGGTGGACTACTTAATTTCTATGCCTCTGCCAGTATACAGACATTCAATACTGTATTACTTGCAGTATTCAATAGTTTTAATATAAGTTGTGTTCAGTATTCAATATAATTTGTGATTATTATATTTTTTTATTGCAATTAATTTACTATTTACAATCTGTAACTACATGCCCTGCATACTGTGATCTCAGTTTTCTTATGTGGTGTCTAATGAATGCTCTGTTTATATATTGACTGGCTGTGTTTATGATCTTGTGAAGGTTTTGTGAATGTAGTTTGAAGATTTGGTTTGTGTTTTGAGAAAATGCGTAAACGTTTCAAGAAATGTGTTTAAGGAATTGTGAAAACTGTAAGATATGACTGTTTTCTCAATGTCTTTATGTAGTGTCTAATGAACTCTGTTTATATATTGACTGTGTATGATCTGAATTGTGTGATTTTGAGAACAGATTCATTGGTTTTGAGGCGAGTAATTGATTTTGACAGAATAGTCTGTGGTTTTGTGAATGTGGTTTGAAGATTTTAGAGATTTGTGAAAATGGGTGAAGGTTTCAAGAAATGTGTTTTAGCAATTGTGAAAAACTGTAAGCTATGACAGACAGACATACAGACAGACAGACAGACAGGTAGTGGCATTACCACTTCAGGCAGGAGCTTGATAGCTAGGTCATGAATGGCTTTTCCCATGATGCACAGGGAAGACAGAATGAAGACTACACCCAGGATCACACAGGCTCTGGAGAGAGAGAGAGAGAGAGAGAGAGAGAGAGAGTGGGAAAGAAAGAGAGAGGGTAAAGTAGGACAGCATTAATTAAGAATATTGTGTCTACTTTTCTGCAAAAGAAAGGATATTTCAGTCACATTACACATTCAGTCAGTTACATTGACATTACATTATATATTTGAGAAATAAGGCATTAGGGGATGTGGCATATGGCCATGGCTACGAGCTGTTCTTAGGCACAACACTACACGGAGTGCCTGGACACAGTGCTTAATTTTGGTTTATAACCACATAGGTAACAGAAAACCCCTAGATGCTTTATTGCTATTATAAAACGCAATCACATAAGGTTTTCAAAGCAATTACATCAATAAAATGTGATGTTACAATGTTAGTATATGGTCTCATATACCACAGTTGTCAACCAATCATCATTCAAAAATCGAAGCACCTGGTTTATAATGTAAATGTCAAACTTTCTTAAATCATGGAAAATGTCTCTACGACCAATTAGAAATACTCCAACTACCCATCAGTGAGTTGGAAAATTGCCCCATTATTTGCATAGTGAAATATGCTGAGGGACAATTATGTCAAATGTGATACATTATATGGCCAAAAGTATGTGGATACACATAATAATTATTTAGTTCAGGTGCTTCAGAACACCCATTGCTCACAAATAACACACACATAAAATCCAGCACATAACCATGGAATCCCCATAGACAAACAGTGGCAGTACAAAGGGTCATACTGACGAGTTCTGTGAACTGAAACGTGGCACTGTCATATAAGTAAATCAGTTGGTTTAGTAAGCCAGGAAAAATGCTAATTGTTATTCTACATATATGCGGAGCATATTACATGCTATGCTCAAAACACAACGAGCTGGATATAAAAATTGTCTCAGATGCTCCCCAACTGACGCATAGTCCAATGGGCTTCAGTTCTGGCCCATATAGGAGCTACAAAAAACACCATTTTTTTATTTTTCCCATGACTTTTTTTAGGTACTGGACAAAGTCTCGGCTGATCAATTTGAGAAGTGGTTCTCTTCAAACATAGTTTTATGCAATTAAGTAAGCCTTGGCTGTTCGAAAACCCCAAATCTGTCAACTGTGCCAATTGGTTGTCACACATGGCTGGTTCCCTCTCTCGCTGAAGGGAACCTCTCTCCTAGTCTGTCTATCTCTTTCTACGCACATGATCCTAGAGTACATGAGAAGGGCAAAAACCAGGCAGAATTAAAGGCGTTTAAAGGTTGTGAAGATTTAACAGAGTGAGGGGTATTTAGGACAATAAAGGACGTTCAGACAATAAGATAATGAATACGCAACTGCGTTGGAGTGTTTATGCTCATAGCCGTCATGCTCCGCATGAACCATTGCCCGGGTCCTATCCAAAGGGTAACTAGGCAACAGAGTACAGCGAGAAGAGAGGAGCCCTGGTTCTAGAATGTTGTGGAGCAGTTGTGGAGCAGACCAAGAGCTCTTTGTGTGTGTGTGTGTGTGTTCATCCAGGTTTAACAGCACACGTGGGGACCAGAATGTCCAGTTGTCAGGACCACACACATCAATACTACTTAGACACTGTTGAAACACTCTACATACCACACCTTAAACATCAACACCAAAGGCAACTTTGACAATGTTGTTTATGACCTAAGAAACCATACAGGTTATGATTAAATACAATTATTTATTATTTGACATGACACATTTGATTGCACTTATTCCAATGGTTGACTTTTAATTCGAAGCCAATATGCAAATGTTGCTATTGTGGCAAAACATCAATTAGTAGCAGCTTGACTCACTGTCAAGTGCAGCCATCGAGTTGGAAATAGCTGGTGGTTGGTTTGAAGAATTTGACAGGTGGGTGTGTACTTGACAGGAGACACCCACATCAAATCAAACTACCAATCTTGTTTGGGCATATCATTGTTTTGGGCATATCTTTTTGATTTCTAAAATTATGCCAAATCAGTTGGGTGAAGTAGCTCTTATAGGAAAATATTTCATACCTGAGCCCTCATCCACAGAGATGAACCCAGTGAAGACAGAGTACACACTGGCAGAATAACAGACCAATATGACTGACCCAAAATCAAGAAAAAACACATTGCCAACAAAATGACGTGGAAACAGAGCAGCGCTTCCTAACCTCTGGCTAAATGTATGACAACATCAGAGACACACATTTCCCTCAACTCACACAAGACTCATCACAAACATCAACAAAAACTTCTGTAGCCCTTGCGCACTCACACCAGTTTTGTGACCTAATGCCATAAGGAAAGGAAAAGCTGCAGAACATAAACATAGTGAACCAAACCATTATGGAAGCCTACACTGATTGCCCTGCTATTTTACAGTTTTTCTGAATTGCTAAAACACTAAACCCCTTTTGCAAATTGCATTCACTCTGTTTGCAAAACTCTAAACACACTTCTCACTCCCTAAAACACATTTCACACTGTAATTCACTTGTGAAATGGTAAACACAGTAAACAATACTGTATTACTTGCTGAACTTACTGTATTCAATATTTTCACTGAATAAGTTATTTTTATACTTTTTTATTGCAAAATGTGTTTGCTATTTACAATTCCAAAAAACTGTATCTACATGCCCTGCACGCTGTCTTCCAAAAAAATAAAAGATGTAGTGTCGAAGTGTTTATATATTAACTGGCTGTGTGTATGATCTGAAAGCATTGTGTAATTTTGAGAACAGATTAATTGGTTTTAAGGCGAGTGTTTGATTTTGACAGAGGTCTGTGGTTTTGTGAATGTAGTTTGAAGATTTGTTTTTGTTTTTAGAGTTTAGAGAAAATGGGTGAAGGTTTCAAGATATATGTTTTAGCAATTGTGATAAACGATAATAGCTTTGATTGATTCATGTATTTTTAATGTACATATAGCTTAATGTAATCAAATGCTGGTCAGTTGTATATAATAATGTTTTATTTGAACATAAACATTTTACAGAAATTGTACGTTCCTGCAATCAACTCATTGGAGCCAGTTGATTGATTTCTTTTGAATATTTGTATTCATCAATCAGTTATTTCTTTATAATTTTGGGAGAATTTCAGAAAAACTTCAGAAAATGGCCAAAAACTTAGGAGGACTGGGTGTGAGTAAAAAGTGTATTGACAGCTTTGAAGGAGTCTTGGTTAGGGTTAGGGTTAGTGTTAGGGTTAGGGTTAGAGCTGGGTGAGCTGCCTGCTTTGGCAATGTAAACAAATGTTTCTTATGCCAATAAAGCCCTTGAAATTGTCGATGAATTGAATTCAGAGAGAACAAGCAAACAGTGGATTGGCCTGTTAACAATGCACATCTCGCTCAAAAATGCGTTGTCAGGGCTGTGTAGAGTTGACTGGACCGAGGAAAACCCTGATGAATAAACACTTGCCCCGTGATGACACTGTCACCTGCTGCCACCACATGAGTGCTCATTCTGTCACAAAAGTCGCCCCCCCCACACTCTCACACACACACACAACCCCCTTTCCCCCTGCTCAGTACGCCAGCAGGGTAACGAACCAAGTGACACAATAACAGCGGCCATCCAATTACTGTGTAAGGAACATGAGCCACGAATTTGCGCTGCTTGCTCATCCAGCTCCATACCTGCTAATTTAATTGGCCTGTCTTATTACACGGAGGCCTCTTCAATGAAGGGGTAGGCTGGCACAAACAATCACTAATACTTTCAGCCCCCCAACCCCCTTCCCTTAAACACAAACACACAAGTGATATGAGACACACGATCAGCATACCCAAGAGAGGCCAATTACTAACTGCAAGGTTACACAAGCTGTGCTAATGACATTTTCCACTAGCAGGCCAATATCCTGTTTAAAGCTTACAGAGTTCTGCACTCACAACAGTGAATGTGGCACTCGACCAAGCTTTACTGAGCCCTTTGCATTTCAGTCATTTAACAGAACCCATACCACTGGCGAAGTAGGTGCCATGCTATACGCTATGTATAATCTTTCACAGAGAAATAAATAGGGGCGCAGTCACTCCCGTTTCAGGGTAACAAAGGAATTTGGACCACTGGCTAAAAAGCGATTTCTTATTAGGCAGGCGTGTTTGTTTGTATCGCTAATAGGCTATGCCCTGCAATATGGCTGACAACACAAAGACCAAAGAAGTGACCATGCTGTCAAGCTGGCAATCATGAAGTAGGAATTAGAATGCCAGGTCTCAACCTCCTTAATAGTGATTTTTCCTTCTTCTCCCTGGTGCTTATTGCCTCAGACAGCCTGGACATTTATTCATGCTCAGACGGCCAGTCTATGTGACTTGGCCTGTGTTCCAAACAGCACCCTACTCCTTACATAAAGACCGACCCAAAAGAATTGTCCATTAAAAAAATTATTGTCATTTTGTAGGCAACCTGAGTCGTGTACACTGCCAGTCAGCCTTCGCTCAGCCTGACTCCATTGATACATAGGAGTAGATGAGGATCTGCTGCCAGTGGGTCAGGATTGGGTCCCCAGAGGACCCCAAGCGTCATAAAAGAGGGATATGTCTGGAACAAAGGCCTCAGGTGAGAGAGGCCTATCTGGGTCTCGGAGGACCAGCCGTCTAGCTCCGTTTCCATGGTGTAGACGCTGAGGGAAAGCTAACTGGGCGTGCGCACACACACACACTGCTGACTACAATCCTAATCAAAGCACAGAGAATGAATTGTTACTGCGGGGCCAGTGCTGAAGAGATTTTTCATTGTAAGAGAGAACGGACAGAGATGTATTTGGACTAAACAATGTTGTGTTTGGCTTGAAGAAACTAAATGCGATGAAATGTAAAATGTAAAGATACTTGACAAAATGGCGTTCATATACTCACATGTACTCCCTGTGGGCAGAGTGAACGGCAGCAGCGTTGCTATAGCGCCACACCACGATTATGGACGACAACACGTCCAGGGCAGCGTCAAACTGCAGGAGATAAATAAGAACAATTGAAAACAACACTTTTTATCACTGCCTGACAACACTTGTGACACTTCGTTTGTTTTTTCTACAGACCATGTGGTCGTGTTGAAAAGTCTGATTGAAGCAGATTTCTTCTATTGCCTTTACGGCTCTTCTTTACAAATGTGTCCGGAAAGAAAGAAAGGCACTGAATATTTACGGCATTTTAGTTTTTGTTTGGAGAGAGTGCACCAAGATAGCAACAGGCCAGAGACCAATGTAGTATGTGTACAAATAAAGCATAAATACGCCAAAATCAATCTTTGAGAGTACATTTTAAAAAAGTACCTACAGCAAATCCAAAGGCAGAGGCACTCTGTCTCATGAAGGAAACAGCTGGAAAAAAAGAGACAAGTTTCACTATACATGAAGAACATAAGTGGTGTTGTGAATTGCTTGAGGATAACAGGTGAATACCAACCCATACTGTTGTTAGTCATGTTTGATTACAGTTTCTACTGTTTTAGCCATGCCGTCTCAATAGAGCAACACTGTCACTAATGTAATAATGTCTCAAATGTGCAAGCCAGTCTATCCAGTGACCCACGAAAAAAGACCAACACAAATTGAACCCTTCTGTTCCTCACTCAAAACTTTCCTTTTTAACTGTTTGGAAAGGTAAGGAAAAGGTGCGGTGGTCTCTTAATTTTTTCCAGAGCTGATAATGAATGTAAAGCTGCTGGATCAGTGCAAGAAATAGGGCCAAGTGGCCTACAGTTGAAGGAAGTTGAGGGAGAAAAAAACAATGTAGCATTAAGGCAAGGATCGAGAAGAAATAAAGCGACAAGGCCGTAATATATACAGCTCTGTTGCATATATGCAAGTCAAATTAACAAGAACATAAATTGAAAAACATGAAGTAAAAAGCAAAGAATTTACATAAATAGCCCCCGGGACCCAATATTTCGTGACACAGCCTTTGGCCAAAATAAGCACAAACAAGCTTCCTTTACCTCTAAACAAGCTTCCTTCACCTCTTCTCGTGCAAACTGCTCCCAGATTTATTTATCAACTGCTGTTTGCAGATGTCAATAACAGTTAGATATGAACTCATTTTTGGCCATGTTAGTGTTTTAGCTCGAATCAGTCCAGAGTACTTTTGAAAGTGTGGTGAGGTACTTTCTCAAACATTCAAGCCATCCTGATAAAACAAATATTGAATCTTCTCTGGATTCCTATATTTTCTTCATGTTCCTTGTTGCACTCACTGTGACACATAACCAGAAAATGTTTCCTTTCCTCAATTAAAACTGGTTGAATATTATTTATATATATATTGCTGGCTCCTGCAGCTCACTACAGTTGAGTTACATTACTGGTCAAGGAGAATAAGCTGCTTGTAATATTAATATATTAATCGTATTGTCTTGGCCATTTCTGTGTATCTCTGTAAAATAAGCTAAGATTTAGTAAATAATAACATTCTAAACTTTGCTGCATACTAAAGGAATACATAATACTGCAATATTCTGCAAAGACAACATCACAAAATCAAATGACCTAGCTATAAAGCAATTGCGATTCAATTTAGCTCTTATCGTTTCAATGGAAAAGGGACTTAAGACAAGCTGGTTAATTGACTGTAGAACAGAAAAGAGCATTCTTGGTGTTGTTGCAATACTTCTAGGCAGCTTAACAGTACAGCTCCCCTCTTTACGAGCCAATAGTCATTTAGAAACTGGTTGCTCTGTCCCGCAGTTATAACGGTCTTATGAAGTGTGTCAATTCAGAAATAGAAATTAAACAATGTAGTAGATTCTTAATGTAGAATTATTATTAGGGTAGTATAGGGTCAATTTCATCTCATCTTTCCATGAGACTTTGTTGCAGAACTCTAACACTCTAAAAACTGTGACCTGTTCTTGAGTTTTCCAGTGGATTCTGTCTTCTGGTAAACCCACTGAAGTCTTTGACACACCTATGCCTACATCCTGCATTGTTCTTGTTTTATTCAACCGTTTTGTTTTCGTCACGACTGCAAGCAGTCTTCAGTCATCCATTACAGATGTCCTGTGGCCTCCCTGGAAATATTGCTGAGCTCACCAGCAAGTTCTTGCTTCGTAATAATGTACCAAACAGTAGAATTTAACACAACTGTTTTTGTTGAATCTCTAAATGATTTTCTGTAATGTCTGCTTTACTGGCATTTACACTTTTGTTAAGAGACATATGTAACATACTTCAAATGCAAAAGCACAATGTTTTACAGAGTAAGCTGTCAAACAACATATACACATACAGCAGGTTTTTAAGGAGTTTGATCTGCATTGTGTTTTCATTTTTGTTAAATATTGCTTCTTGTTGTGAGTCATGTTCTCTTACGAAACTAAGCGCACTACTGTAAATACAAGCCTTCTCTCTAACTACAAACAATCCTCCTTCCCTCCCCACAACCCCACCCGCAATTTCTATATCTGTCACACACTCAGCCCGAGTGACAGGTACATCGAGACAGATGGAACTTGGGTTTCTCTCTGTCGCTCTCGAGAAGTAGTGTGTCTCTTTCCAGATGACAAATGACAACGGTCATTGATTCTTCACAGCCACTCTGGAATACTTCAGTTCTGTGTCTGTTATCTGTCAGAGATCCTCTTTCTGCACTGAGACTGACACTTAAAATGATCATCAAACCCTTTGAGGCATATTCCTGGAATGGGACCACTGATCTGACTAAACCACTTAAAATACCATATTCAAGTGGAACATGGGATTCTTCTTTTAAAGTGACATTTATAAGCTCCACATAATTTTATTTTGCATCGATAAGACGTGTCAATACAAATCCCCTGTTTCAGGCTGTTGCCAAGCTGTGCTACAACGTCAGCTTTCCCGGAGCTACTCCTTACTGTTATATCAGGCTTTGCCAAGCATTGCCGGTTTGAGCGAGCGGGTGTTTTCAAATATGAATCTTCACCGTTAAAAGACAGTGAAGATTGTTGAGTGCCAGACCAAAACGTTCTACATGTTTAACTAGGCCCCCACAACCAACCACACACCCTACCTCACTCCCCTCTTTCACCCCCACCCCTCCCCCCACAGTTGTTTCCGACTTTGTTTGGAAGCAGTGAAGGGGGGTGGAGGGAACACCGCCCTCGCTATCGCTCCATCCTTTGCTCTCTTTCCCAGCACAACCCCCTTGCCTCTCTTATTTTTAGAAGACAGAGTGTTCGGGATTGGCACCAAAGCTTTTAGGGACGCGTGGTTTCCAACTGAATCTGCGTGTCCTCAGTTTCTTTTAAGGGGTCAACTCGTCTCCGCATCGTGTTTTGATTGCGGTGTGTTGCCATGCATACAACCATGAATCTTAAATTGCGCCACAGAGGCTTGTGGAAACCACGTGCATATGCGTGCATTTGCATGGGTGTTGTATTTGCATCCATGCATAACTAAGTGTCTATGTGTGAGTCTGTGTGCTTAGTCCTCAGTCTATTTGCTGAGTACACAGAGTGACATTATCTCTAGCCAATGTCTTCCTCCACAATGTTTGTCCTGGCATCCGTCCCTCAGCCACTACCTAGACTGGTAAGGTCACTTCCACCCAAAACAAAGACAAATACGGTCAAATCTAGACGTTTATGCGCTGTTCGTGAACGTGAGCAAAATCTAACTGGAAATACAAAATTTATAGTACAGAGTTTTGTAAAAAACAATCAAACTACACAATGAAATGTTGTGCGTTTGAGAAATTAAAGTATACAGCTCCCCCTAATGTTCAAGTCTAAATATGACTTTTGTCTGTTTATTTTTTTTCATGTACTTGCACTCGATTTAAGTATAGATGCCAATACTTCTTAATTGACTGAAGAATAGATATTAGTCGTACTCTGTAGTAAACACTTTGTATATGCCATTATAATCTTAATGTCACTGGCATATCAAACTATTCAATGATCCCTAAAGCCCAGATCAAAGTATAGTGCACTATATAGGAAATAGGGAGCCATTTTGAGACACCGACTTTCTCATACAACAGGTATTGCTGTCAAAACACATCTTATCATCCACCATGGCTTCATTCAAGTTTTACATTTCACTAGTAGCTTTTACAAGCGAGCCAGAAATAATTCAGTGTGAAGTTTTGACATTGCATGTCTTTTCTTTAATTTTTTACCATTGTTTCAGGTATAGCTACTGTTCTCACCCACTCACACATTCAAATCTCAGAGCATAATCATATTCCACAATTGCTACATTTGTGCATGGATAGCCACAGGGCTTCTACCCACCCAGAAAATTTTATGAATACCCTGCGGCTATCCAGGAACAACAGGCTTGCCTAACCCTGTACTAAATAATACCTTTCTGGTATGAATAACTGTTCCTTGGTGTTGATTTAAGTATACTTGTACTTTTTGGTGGGTTATTTACATGCTTGTACACACCCTTTTAGTGAGGACCCCTCACACCCTTGTTTATAGCCACAGTAGTCAAATTCACAATACACATTAAATTATGTACAGGGTTTAGTAAACTACCGCCCACATACAGTCAGTTGACTTAGATAAACAACTGAGAGTGATAAACTTGCTAGCTCGCTACTAGCTAGCTAACTTCTTGCTGTTGCATGATTCTCTGAAGGAACGCCCTCAAGGGAAAATTTCTGGCAACTAAGTAGAGGTCTATAGCGACGCACACACACAAAGACAAATCCATCAGACGATCTGTTCCTGCCTCTTTCGTATCCGTCAAAATTGTTCCCGACTCCAAAACAACAGAAGGTATCCAACCTGAATGACAACAGACCTGTACTCATACAAATATAAGAGCTCCAACTCCAGCCCCATCTCAAAACCCATCACTGACACCTCCTTATGTCTAAAGATCCAACAGGTACCAAGATCAAAATATTTCTTGAATAAACCCTCTAGAATATTCCTGGAACTACAAGACAGACCCTCCCAGTTAAATGTGTCCAGCCCCGTCTGTAGGGCATCGCTGACCCCACAATGACAAGACACAACAGGTAAAGGCATATCCATATCCCTCAGCACCGGGGCACCGCAAGGCAGCCAGTTCTCACCTCTCCCCCACCCCCTCAACACCAACAACTGTACCTCCGACAGTGCATCTGTGAAAATACTTTACAGATGACGTTGCTCTGGTTGGTCTCATCCTTGATGGCGATGAGTCGATGTACAGTGGAAAAGATTAAGTGAGCTGGTGGGCCTGATGCAATGAAAACCATTTGTAACTCAACAAACAAATATTGTGGCGGTTGACTTTAGGAAATGCCCATCACCTCACATCCCACCTCAGTCAACTTGTGTTCCAAAACTTTTCCTACAGAAAGCATTGGGCAGCATTGGGCAGACCAGTACTTGCTAATCATGACCAGTTCCGGCTCTAGTTTTTTGGGGGCCCTAAGCAAAATTTGGTTTAGGCTAACCCTAACCACATATTGACCATCATAGTGCTAGCTTTAGTAGCTAGACAATCGCTAACGTTACTAACTAGCTGTTACCGGTAAATGGAGATTCTTGCTGCCACAACAGGGAGAAGCCACTCAAGCGTTGGAAATGCCTCGGGCTTCGTTAAAGTAGACACAGTGGTCACCGAGTTGATTTGGTGAGAATATAGAGACACCGGAATGCACAGCACTGTCGGCTGATTGTGGGGGTGGGGCTGAGCTCCGGACACTTGACTAAGCAAAGAGAGCACATTTTTGCAAATGCATTGCTAGCATGAAGAGCAAACAATACAAAGTGGACATTTTCACACTGTTCTCAGGTGGTACTGAGGCTACAAAAACGAGGGTGATAGAATAGGCCAATGTCATAATTTCAATTTTAGAACAATGTTTACAGAACAAAGAGCACACAGTGATGGAAAAAGATAAACAATGCACGACAGATACCAGATCCATCCATATTGGTGCTGAAAGAAACTTAGCTGAAACTGAGAGTTGCCACGCGCACAAATAGAGCTAACTCATCAGTCTCTTGCAGAATCAGGGACTGGTAGGTAATAGGCTGCAAACATTCAAATTAGGGCAGGAAGTTGAAAACATATCAGTGGATGCAATAAAATGAGACGACACATTTTTTCATACTTTGTTGATACTAATTCCACATGCCTTAGTTCAAATGTTGATTAAATAAAACAAAAAGTGCTCATATGTGCTCAGTGAATAAAATTAAGTGGAGAAAAAGGTACCATAATCCATTCTATCTGCATTTTTGGAAAAGAGCCATAAGCAGGCATTTTACTGTTTGGAATGAAGCATGTGAGAAATTACAGATTTATTTAAGACCCAACCACCTCTGTATCAATGTCTGGAACTCACCTGACCAGAAAGACAGTTATGTACATACTGTTGAACAAATGTCATCATGACCTGTTTCAATTCCCATATGAAGCTAAGCCATTTCCCCTTTCTGTACATTGAATGTTTTATTCAAGCAGTGTACAAGTAGACCTGGTATGAAAAGGGTTGAAAGAAACACTCAATTAGTAAACAATTTCAATAAATACATTAAATTCAACCCTTTAAACTAGAGCTGGGCTGCTTGCTTATTCTTGAGAGGGAGGGTTACAAGCATCGACTAGCTTCAAAATGGAGTGCAAATGAATCTTACGTTTAAAAGTCGACAACCTCCTCTGTAGTTAATTGGTTCCTGAGGAAGCTGTGAAGTATCCTGGGAATTTTAGTTCATAAATCACAGCTTGGCTGAATCACGTTTTCACAAGCAAACGTTCTCCACCCTTGTCCCCTAAAATCCTGTAAGCTTGGGCAATGCACTTACGTGTTGCCATTTCATTTCGGTTGGGTTTCGCTGCAAATTACAGACTCCAGCAGCAGAGCGCACACACACCTATTGGCTTTGACTGATTTAGGCAGTAATGAATCTAACATTGCAGTCTCCCACCACAATGAAACCTTCCACAAAACACACACAAAGAGGCTAGTAGAGCTATTTGCAACTCTACTAGACCCACCAACTGCTGAATTCCTGACCTGACACCAATTACATGGTCTTTGATAGACACACAGTCAGCCTTTAACCATATATACTTTCTGTGCAAGTATTGTTGCACTATGATTAATAGTGCTGATTATGTCCTGCTGCTTTTTTATTATCAACATTAACATTTTAAGATGAATATTATTTTAAATATCTCTTTTTCTACAATTTTAACTCTCCAAAACATTGCCGCGCAATTCGGAAATGTGAAACGGTCCTGAAATTGAATCAGACAGACACAGACACACACAGAAAAGAGGAAGGAAACAAAAAACCACATGGGGTAGATCAGCTGCTACCCTCATCAGAGCAGGAAATGCCTTGCGTTATATCTCTGTTATCATTTAGAAACAAGAAACCTGATGAAGAGAAAACAATTACAGACCGGATCCATCCAGTACAAAAACAGCCCTGTACTCCCATGAGCCACAGTGTTGATCGGGAGACACAGGTCCTCGACTGAACCAGCCTGGAAGACCAAGAGCGTTGAACTGAAATTATTGATCCGGTCAGTGATAGATTAAATTCAACACACCTGGACTCCCTGGACAGTTAAATCAATTCCCTGTGGCTTTCTAGGAGACGTATACATACACCCTCTGCCACAGCAAAGGCTTTCATAGCCATTACACATTCAATTCCTCAAACCCCAATGCCACCGCATGGAGAAGATGGTTTTACATGGGCCACCTTATCTCCGTGATTATCTCCAAAGGGCAAGGCGCTGATTGGATTGTGGTACATTTTCAGTAGGTCTACAGATCACATATTATACTGATGGTATCTATACGGCGCCAAAAAATTAGGGGAACACTGAAATCACACATCGCGTCTCAAGGTAGGAAATATATTAAAGATTAAAATCTTTGCTGTGCATTGAGTAATTCCTTGAGAACAAAATGTTGTACCAACAGTCAATGCAAACCAAAATCACCAACGGATTGCGGGCTGGATATACTCATAATGTAACAATGTCTGGGCATGTTCCTGATGAGATAACAGATGGTGTCCTGGGGGATCTTCTCTCCAGGACAGTCTGTGGCGCTACTTGGCGGCATTGGATGCACCGATACATAACATCCCAGAGGTATTCAATTGGATGCAGGTCTGGGGAACATGAGGGCCACTCAAAGGCATCAATGCCTTCGTCATCCAGGAACTGTCTACACACTCTAATCACATGAGGCCTGGGCATTGTCCTGCACCGGGAGGAACCCAGGGCCCGCTGCACCAGGTCTGACAATGGGTCTGAGGTACCTAACAGCACTCAGGGTACCGTTGCACGTGGAGATCTGTGCTTCCCTACAAGGATATGCCTCTCCAGACCATCACTGACCCACTGCCAACCGGTCATACTGGATGATGCAGGCAACATAACGATCACCACGGCATCTCCAGCCTCTTCACGTCTGTAACATGTGCTCAGTGTGAACCTGATCTCATCTGTGAAAAGAACGGGGTGCCAATGGCAGATCTGGCAATTCTGGTGTTCACTGATGAATGCCAATAGAGCTGCACGTTCCTGGGCTGTGGGCACAGGTCCCACTAGAAGACGTTGGGCCCTCATGCCACCCTCATGGAGTCTGTTTCTGACAGTTTGGTCAGAAAAATGCATACCAGTAGTTTGCAATAATTACTACAACTATTTTTTTTCTGTGTCTCCTTATCTCTCAAGCACATGGACGGGCTGAGACATAACCTTTTACTTAATGCTACTGTGTAGATGCCTCGTGCCATGTCAAACGAATTTCACTGCTCAGAACAACACTGTTACTTTGCCCATTTGAGAATAAAGACTTTGACTTGACAAAAATTCCCATGAATGTTACTGTGGAACAGAGATCCGATTTAATATGTTCCCAACTGTTCTCTCATGCTGAATCTGTACTTTTCACATACAGAGCTAGATGGAGAGGCTTGGCCAACAGAAGTAATACATTTTCTAATCATCCTATACTATCCCGTGCTCCATTTTCGCTTCTCACTGAAACAAACTACCTTCAGTCCACTTTTGTCTGTTAAAAGATATACAGTCATAACATTATGACCAGCCTTGACCTATCGAGGCATGGACTCCTCTAGACCTCTCAAGGTAGTATCTGGCACCAAGTTGTTAGCAGAAGATCTTTTAAGTCCTGTAAGTTGCGAGGTGGGGCCTCCATGGATGATACTTGTTTGTCCAGCACATCACTCAGATGCTTGATTAGATTGAGATCTGGGAAATGTCAACAACTCAAACTCATGGAGGTGTTCTTCAAACCATTCCTGAACCATTTGTGAAAGAGGCCAATGCCATCAGAGAATACAATTTCCATGAAAGAGTCCCCATTGTAGGCGCTTTCGGCAGTGTACAGGGGTCAGCATGGGCCTTTGCTGCCCATGACCCGGTCGCAATATTACCAATTTTGATATAGATTTCACACATTCCAATAGTAAAGCAGTGTAAGACATTATATATGTATATGTTTATATATATATAGTATATTTTTGCATAGATTCAGTAATAAAACAGTCAACTTTGTTGTTGCATACCATCCTCACCAGAAAGAGCCCAGTTGCAGATCTGCTTGTGAGGTCTTGTCAACTTGACAGGGCAGCACAAACAGATCTGGGACAAGGCGTTAAGCTTCAGCACCCAAAGAGAACAAAGGGCCTATACTCACTGAAAGCTGCTACTGCTAGAATCAGCGTCACAAAGATAGACACCCAGGAGACCCACAATGCCTTCTTGCGGTAGCTTTGAGCTTCGTGGGGCTTTAGCCTCATGCTGCTCTCCAGCAAACCTGTCAAAAGAAACAACATATTAAAATGTGCCCTTTTTGTAATACACTGGTTATTTTTTTAGTTGTGGCCTTTTAGGGGCATGGCTTTCAGACCGGTTAATTTTTGTCAACCAAAAAGTACACACAAAACCAGAAACTGTTACAGTAGGATGAGAACCAAATAATGTCTGACAATAAACAGTAGGAAAAGAGGAACCTAAACAGAGCCAGTGGTAAGGAACCCAGGTGAAGGTTATAACAACTAGGTGTCTGTGCTCCAAATAAGGGAGAGAGGGTGTGTGGGTCATACTGTCGTGACAGAGAGTGACAAACAATTCTGTGAATATACTGCACATTCCTTTCAGCCGAAGTTTTGATTTAGGATTGAGTGTTATTCTAACGTTGCCCGTCTGGCATTGTTTATTCATCAGAAACAGAAACACCTGCACTGTTTTTCTCCTTATGTCAATTCATGAGCTAACAGCATTTCAAGCCAAAATAGGAAAATAAATTAATGTTAAAGAAAACAACATTGCACAATGCTTCAACGTCGGAATATGGGCCATCCACACAACCTAGCATTGTAAAAAAAAAAAACATTTGCTAAACAGAATTTTAAAGGTTCATTCTATTGGAGCCCACTTAAAGTTTACTGATCCCTGATTGGTTGGTCTCGCCATGACAACATGACTTGATCTGGATCCCATGGTATTGCCTCAACCATCAAGGGAAAGAAGATTATTTCCTCAGTGGAGGCTGTGGCCCTTAAGCAACCATTCAGAAAGGTGAAAGACACCAAATGTATAATTTGACGTTTGATTCAGTTTTATATGTGAATGTTATTCAAATGTACATACGAGTTCATTCCTCCTATATCAGGGGTCTCAAACCGGTTCCACGGAGGGCCGAGTGTCTGCGGGTTTTCACTCTCACCTTGTACTTGATTGATTAATTATGTCACTGATTGGTTAGGTCTACCTTCATCTGGTTATTTAGGTCTGAACCTGGAACCGATTTACAGGAAAAAACTAAAACCTGCAGACACTCGGCCCTCCGTGGAACCGGTTTGAGACCACTGTCCTATATCATTACAATGCAAGAAAGTTGATATATGCTACCCTTAGACCAACAAAACACCCACACACACATATATATATATATATATATTTTTTGTTTAAGTTATCTCATGTTCTACGAGTTCTAATGTTAAACAAAATGTTAGGATGAGTGGATCAGTTGAGGGAATCCTCAAAACATTTGGAAGCAGTTTAACTGCATAAGAACCAGAAGATACATTGTTTTCCTTTGGCATCAGCTGGTCAGACAGCAATGCCAGCTGTCTATACTACAATGGTCATTGACAGTAATCTCAGAGTCAACTATCTATTAGCTGGATCAATAACAGAGAATGCCATTTATCAAGTCTTACATTGTAAAATGGGAGTTATCCATATGCCCATACCCATTCAAACTATTTCTTATAATCTGTTTTTAGGATTCCAGTACATGTAGCAGTAACAGTAGCTTCCAATATATTCCAACTCCATACATTGAAGGGCCAGTTTACTTTGGTAACAGAAAAGAAAGATGTTGCCTTTATTTTCAAAACAAAAGCATTAACACCTAGTTAACGTTTGCTTGATTTCACAATCCGCCTACCTTGCCCATTCACGCTATCGCTGATCTTCATCTCTTGGTCCATCTTGAATTGATGTTCCCCTTGACTTGTGCTTTTTGGTAGCTGTTGATCTGTCGCGTCGCACTGGGCGTTCACTGTCGACGGCTCCGCAACGGTTAAATCCGAGATGGTGTTTGCCGGGTCTGCGGCTGTGGAGTCTGTCATTGTCTTTTAAGTTGCGTTTTAATTTAGGCAACTTCAAAAATCTGACACCAAAGCGTCAAGTGCGGTCCTCACGCTCCTGACAGCGTTGGTTTGCGCCGGGTCTAGTGGACTTCGGAAAATCCGGACGCAATGTTGAGTGCATCAACAGTGCACCCCAATGCCAGACTTGAATTCTAAGTCGAGTGCGAAGACAGCAACCGGAGGACTCTAATTACATGTGTAGTTTGGTTAACGCGACCTCTGCTCTGGGTTGTGTGGAATCCGTAACCATGTTCATGTAATGACAGTTTATCAGTGGAGTGTGTATAAATGTTTGCCGCGCGTTAGCAGCTCTTTCTATATTACGATTTGTCCCCTCCGCTGCACGTGACGAATAACATATGTCCCAGGTGGTTCTCAAGAACGCGATGGATTGTTTTTGCGCGCATCATATTGGTTGATACAAATGATTTTACGCAAAATCTACACTTTCATTTGAGACTCAATAAGGCCATGTGTTTAATATTTTTTATTAATGTTTTTGCTTGTTGGTGGGAGTTGAAAAGGTAAACGCATTCTAGCCCAGACGTGGGCAACAAAAACGCTTCCGTAAAGTAAATAGGGCAGTATACTTGTAAAGACATTTTTTGTTTTTTAAGATGGTTCAAAGGAATCACAGCGTTCACGTTCACCATTTAGCGAGATTTATTTTGCAGTTATTTCTTATTTATCTTAAAATGTTGAATAGATACCTCCCAGGTGGCACAGCGGTGTAAGGTGCTCCTGCACCATGGTGACAATTAGCGTTATAAACATGGATTTTCTGATCTCCTTGATCTGGTACAACTCTCCTCAGCCGGTTGGGGTAGGGGAGAGTGGGTAAGTTAACCCACCCCTGGTATCTAGACAACTGTTCCCAATTGTTTTGCCATGTAATCATATGCTAAAACCCATCATATCCATCTGACAGTAATGACGAAAGGAGCATAGGGAAAGCGGTATGTTTTACCCAAAAAGTTATTTGGATTTTCAGTAGATTATTTTACTTGTCAGGTATAACGATTATTAAATCAAAGCAAATTTATCCAGGTCTAAAAACATTGCTTGCTAAGCTAGTCACTTTTTACCAAATTGGTGGCTGTGGGACAAGATGAGCCAAAAGCCCAGGGGTAGGTAAAAATATTGGCTTGGCTGCTTTTACAAAATCAAGGGCAAAGTTGATTGGTCAAAGTTATTAGATCAGAAGTGGGCTTCCTGTGTAAATGTATCAATAAAATATTATCTTGAAAACAACCAATAGCCTGGACCAAAGAAGAAGTAGTTCAAGTGTAACTAACTTGCTCAATGATGACGATATTTAATAAAGATTATGCGCTGATGTTACGGCCGTAGTGGGTGTCGGAACCAAACGCTTACATTTTTGATGATGGAAAAGAGAATTTATTTAAACAAAACAAACTCGAACTATACACGGAAATAAAAGGGGCTGTATTCCAGCAGCAAAACTAACCAACTAAACATAAAACACACTGTGAATAACTTATGTAAAGAACATGTAGCGTATCCACAGTACAACTAATAAAATAAACAAGGCGGCTTGGCCGGGGTAGTCAGAGGAGGCGGCTCGGTCGGGGGAGTCAGAGGAGGCGACTCGGCCGGGGGAGTCAGAGGAGGCGGCTCGGCCGGGGGAGTCAGAGGAGGCGGCTCGGCCGTGGGAGTCAGAGGAGGCGGCTCGGCCGGGGGAGTCAGAGGAGGCGGCTCGGCCGGGAGAGTCAGAGGAGGCGGCTATCTGAGGCCCTCGTCACGTAGTCCTTGGCGGCCCGTGGGGCAGGACTCGGGGGACTGACCCGTGGGGCAGGTGCCGGGACAAAGGCGCGTTGTAGGGCCGGTGCCGGGACGGCAGGCCGTCTAGCAGAACGTGGGGCGCCGGCGGGGCAACAAGTAGACGCTTTGGCGGAGGCAGCCTGTGTGCCAGGCCCCTAACCGGGGTGCCTGGCCAGCCCACTCCCCCACAAGAGAGACATGCGGGAGCGCGTGTCCAGCATAGGCAGAGATATGTAGGTAGACGTACGAGACCTCCCCTCAGGTTCCAGCCATGGCACCCCAGGGGACCCTGTTAGCCCCCCCCCAAATGTGTTTTGGCCCTCCCAGGGTGAGAGGTGGATTTCTCCACCTCCCAATGACACCCCAGCCGGGATCATCATCGGGGATTTCCCAGTCCTCGTACTCTGCCCCTGAATCATCGGAGGAGAGGGAGTCTGATCCCCAATCTCCTTTCCAACTATACTCCCCTCTCCTCCGATGCTGCTCGCAAAACATCACCCTGCACAGCCACAAGAGGTATGGCCACCCCTTTGAGCCTGGTGCCTCTCTAGGGAGTTTTTCCTAGCCACCGTGCTTCAATCCTGTTGTTGCGTGCTCACTGGGGTTTTAGGCTGGGTGTTTTTGTAAAAGCACTTTGTGACAACTGCTGTTGTAAAAAGGGCTTTATAAATAAATTTGATTGATTGATTGATTGAAAATGTAGCTCGTTCCATTATCTGGTGTTTTATTCTGTCATGGCCGTAGTGGATGTCGGAACCAAACGCATACATTTTGTAGATAGAACAGTGAATTTATTTGAACAAAAACAAAACAAACACGAACTGTACACGGAAATAAAAGGGGCTGTATTAACAGCAATAACGTATAACGAAACATAAAACAAACTGTGAATTAACTTACGTAAAGAACGTGTAGCATATCCACAGTACAACTAATAGATGGCCACAAAAGATGGCCAGGGGCCCCCAGCCAGGACGTGACAGCTGACCATGAGTGTGTGCCAAAAGCTTACTATCCCAAGAAACATATTTTGTTTTCATAATTGGTAATGCGATTATATGTTTGTATTTTGTGACGTTTTTTCATCATTCGATTTTTGATAAAAAAATTTATCCACAGCTGAATACAAAGAGTAGAACATAACATATTTACTAATGCTGAATAATTACTCATAATTCATAGATTTTTCATTATATCTTTTTATATGCAGATTTCTCATAACTAAAGGTGCCAAGGTTCGGCCCCAGATGGCTATTTAATGGATATAAGGTGCCGGGGCTCAGACAAGTTTAACCCCTGTTTGTCACTTTCTTAACTTGACTGTTTTGTATCCAAACATTTATTTCCTCCTTTCGTTTCTTTTGTTTTTAAACATTATAATGGTGACAAGACTGTTTGTATATGGAGAAGCCATTTATTACATTTTGTGAATGAAATAGGAAAACATTTTCAGGTTTTTATATAAAAAAAGGATTTGTCAAATTACCCCCAGATGGCTCAACTTACCCCTACCCTGGAGATCAACTTATGCCTACCCTGGAGCAAGTTGAGCCACTGGACCACTTTTCTTTGCGCAATCATATTTCCAAGGCCCTTTGTCATTGTGGCTTAATTGTCAATTCACCTGACAGGGGACATTGTGAAATCACGGTTGATGTATGCATTTCATTTCTGTCTATTTTCTCATTTTTATCTTTTTACTGTGGGACAACCCATGTAAATATTGTTTCAAATTAACCCACTGAAAATATAACTGAGGCCAACTGTTGAGGGAGTGTGTCCTCAAGTGCATTTCATTATGTGAAGTTCCTGGTTGGAAGTAAAGAAGAATGGCTTTGTAGGAAGAAGGTTTTTCACAATCCAAACTTTCCGGAAACCCTATATATAGTGAGTTGTTGTGATGAGAATGGGCTGAGATGTCTCCTCCTGCATGTATGTGCAGGAAAATACTTCCAGGTTGAGCAAGCAATGTGATAAGAGAGAGTTCATCCTTGACTCTACTGTGTTTTTGCAATGAGGCATGGTCATAACAATCAATTGTTCAGAATTGAGAGCAGGTAAAATAAATTGCACAATTCTAAAGAAAAGTAATATTTAAAAAAGGTAACACTTTTCTTTATGACACCTTGAGTTTGCCAAACTTGAGAAAATTCTAGTCCTATGCATGATTTGACAACTATTGGGTCTATGCTGTCACCATGTGGTCCAACATAAAAATTGCTGTTTTGGAGCATATGCAAAGCCCTTCAACTCCAATCCCAGATAACAAATGTTATACCTTGTAGGTCATTTTATACACATGAGGCCTGTTTCACAGACACTGGCTAAGCCCAGTCTAGGACAAAAAATACAATTCAAAAGAGAACATTAAACCAAATATAGGCCAGTGTTTTTGGCTGGCTTTTGAGATGAATTTGAAGTAGAACACAGAATTTAACGAAATACTCTCACATTATAATACTGCCCCATTATTCAACTCCGGACTATTGTCGTCTCAGCCTCGTACACCCTTGTTCCCTATTCCATCATAATTGTGTGTATAGCTTAGTTAAGTGGGGTTGCCCCCCCACCTAATGTAATTAATTAATGTTACCTGATGGATACGTGTTGCGTTGTGCGCAATAACTTTTGATTGTATTCTACACAGGGTGTTGTGCGCAGTTAGTTTATGCGCAGGGTGTGCTGTTCCCTGACCTAATAAAACGAATGAGTTCAGAAACAGTGACCAGGTGTAGATGAGCTCGGTGGGAATGAGCGATGTAGAGTGTTGGGGCTTGAATGAAACAAAAGGAACGAAATGGTCAGGTGTGGTGAGCTTTTCGTTGTATGGGAAAAATGGCTGAAAAGCCAAATACTGTGACATACGCAGGAGCCAAAAAACTAGATACGTAGCAATGATCTTGCATAGCACTTTGTTTGAACTTGCAACTGGGTAGAGAGGACTGGGATCTTAAATAGGGGTGCTAATAGATGATGAGGGACAGGTGTGCGTAGTTGGCAGTGTGCTTGATGACTGTGGTGCTTGGTGACAGAGGTGTGTACTGCGGCCATAGGCCACTAGAGGGGGTGGCAGGACCAGAAACAGAGGCAGGTCAGGGTGGAACCGTGACAATAGTGCTCCTTTAAGCTCTGGACTCGATGGTCCTCTGTAGAAGATTGGGAGCTGTACTTGTACCTCTGAGGAACCTAGCTTGTGAAGAGGATAATTTGTACTATGCCTATCTATATGCCCTATTGATAAATGAATAAATATAGTTATTTGCATACATTTAGCATGCATATATATATATATTTTTGAAAACATATATGTTAATCCATATATTGACACTTCCAAAATGACACTGGCGTATCAAGATATTTTCTCTGGAGTGCAGAAGAAGCAATGGCCGTGTCAGTGAAGGCAGATGTGGTGATTTCAATGCATAGAATAGATTCATAATCTATGCTAGGCAAGAGCATCCGTGCATCACCTGCTGCAGAATCACTCTCAGCCATTTCTTGAAGGAGCTGCACCAGAGCAGAAAGGACCTTCTTTAGTGTTCTCAGGGCATCTTCTCCGCACGCCAACCATGTGTTGGACAGCCATTTTAGCTTATGGACTCTGCCACCAGGATACATGGACTGTTGCATTTTCACAAATGCTACATGGCACTTTGTAGATGAGGCTTTGAATGTGTATAGCATCTCAACTAAATTGATTTGGGACTCTCTACCAGGACCAAGTTTAAACAGTGAGCATGGCAGTGCTGTTGCAGCTTTGGAACCAACCTTTAACTGAGGAACTGCCTCTAGCAGCATTTTGCAGATATTTTTGTATGCTCTTCAGTTTTCTTTCTCTCCTTGGCATTCTATAATCATATGGATAGGGTAGTAGCCAAATGCTAACCACCCTCAAGATAACCAAAGACAAAACTAAACAATATAGACATTTTGTGCAATTTACTCTAATATAGTTCTCTGTAATCTTTTTGGTAATAATCAAAGATATATTACTACACTTTGCGTTGGATTTGACCTCGATGAGTCCACCAGTTAGCATAGAAAGGCTAAGCCATGGGTATGTCAGCTAGGCATCCTCTAGCATGCTGTATGACATTGTTAAAAACTAATCAGAAAATGCAGTCTACACACATAAGTAATGCATCTATATTAAGCTGCAATCTTTATCTTATAGCAATGTTGAAAATATTGCTATATGTATCTTACCTTACACACTGTAGTGGACGGTGAAGGTTACAAATCAGACTGCACTAAAAAACCTATTGGCACATAAACAATCGAAAGGGGTGTGGATAACTGTGTGTGTGAGGAATGTACCAAAAAAAAAGGAGTACTCCATTTAAAAGATACATCTACCACACGTGTAGTCTCTTGGAACCAATATACTCATGAGGACAGTATAACAAAACACAACATATTTCTGAAGAAATGTATTTGCTAACAATTCGAAATAATGTCTGGATGAGTTCCAAACAGAAATTAAATTGAGGTAAAATCAGGCTGTCACTAAATATTTTATGCAGTGGGGAGAACAAGTATTTAATACACTGCCGATTTTGCAGGTTTTCCTACTTACAAAGCATGTAGAGGTCTGTAATTTTTATCATAGGTCCACTTCAACTGTGAGAGACAAAAATACAGAAAATCACATTGTATGATTTTTAAGTAATTAATTAGCATTCTATTGCATGACATAAGTATTTCATACATCAGAAAAGCAGAACTTAATATTTGGTACAGAAAGCTTTGTTTGCAATTACAGAGATCATACTTTTCCTGTAGTTCTTGACCAGGTTTGCACACGCTGGAGCAGGGATTTTGGCCCACTTATCTTCAATGCTCTTACTTAGGTAAGGACGTTGTCTGCCAAGTTTTCGTGATACATGGCCCCATCCATCCTCCCCTCAATGGGGTGCAGTCGTCCTGTCCCCTTTGCAGAAAAGCATCCCCAAAGAATGATGTTTCCACCTCCATGCTTCACGGTTGGGATGGTGTTCTTGGGGCTGTACTCATCCTTCTTCTTCTTCCAAACTCAGCGAGTGGAGTTTAGACCAAAAAGCTCTATTTTTGTCTCATCAGACCACATGACCTTCTCCCATTCCTTTTCTGGATCATCCAGATGGTCATTGGCAAACTTCAGAAGGGCCTGTTACTAATCGTTTTCTTTAAGACTGTGGTCCTAGCTCTCTTCAGGTCATTGACCAGGTCCTGGCGTGTATTTCTGGGCTGATCCCTCACCTTCCTCATGATCATTGATGCCCCACGAGGTGAGATCTTGCAAGTAGCCCAAGACCGAGGGTGATTGACCGTCAACTTGAACTTATTCCATTTTCTAATAATTGCGCCAACAGTTGTTGCCTTCTCACCAAGCTGCTTGCCTATTTTCCTGTAGCCCATCCCAGCCTTGTGCAGGTCTACAATTTTATCCCTGATGTCCTTACACAGCTCTCTGGTCTTGGCCATTGTGGAGAGGTTGGAGTCTGTTTGATTGAGTAGGTGGACAGGTGTCTTTTCTACAGGTAACAACTTCAAACAAGTGCAGTTAATACAGGTAATGAGTGGAGAACAGGAGGGCTTCTTAAAGACAAACTAACAGGTCTGTGAGAGCCGGAATTCTTACTGGTTGGTAGGTGATCGAATACTTGCAATGTCATGCAATAAAATGCAAATTAATTACTTAAAAATCATACAATGTGATTTTCTGGATTTTTGTTTTAGATTCCGTCTCTCACACTTGAAGTGTACCTATGATACAAAATTACAGACCTCTACATGCTTTGTAAGTAGGAAAACCTGCAAAATCGGCAGTGTATCAAATATCACAATGTGTATCACAATATTTATACTAGGTCCAGAGAGACCGGAATTATGTTTTCTTCCCTGGTAGGGCACCCAACAGTTTACAAGTTGTTCACGTAAGTTTATTGAATTCTTCTGTATAAAATGGCAATGAATCCTCATGGCTTAGCCTTTCTATGAATCCTCACATTTCTGAGGCAGACATTGACAAATTCACTAACATCCAAAGACAAACAAAAAAAACATCACCAAATGAATAAATAAGATGTCACGGTCATAGTGTGCGGCAGAACCAAAAGCAGACATTGTATAAACAAAAAGGTGATTTAATCCAATAAACAAAACAAATACAAACTAACACGAACTGTAACCAGAAAATGAAAGGTATGCAACAAACATAAAACGATGTACAAATAACGTGTAGCGTATTCACTTGAATCTTGAATTAAATGAAAGCCAAACCGTGAAGTTGTGACAAACACAAACAATAAACCACACTGAGTGTGGCTGTAGCCTAGCCTAAGTTGGCTCCCCAATCAGAGTCAACTGAATGCAGCTGCTCTGACTGGGGAGCCCACAGCGGCATGGAGACGGCTAGAGGCCTCTCCATGTGACATGCCCTAAATGGGAGCCCCAAAGCACAGAGATGGCTAGGGGCCCGCATCCAGGACATGACATACGAAAGTATTTTTTTTTTTTAACTCAACTTATTTCATAAAAAAGTACTTTGCTATGGTTTGTGTATAAATAGCATGGATGCAATTGAAACATATTTCTTTTAATCAACATTTACATATTTAATATCTGAAAGGCACAATTAATAACTCCTCCGTTATTTAGTCAATATTCCAGAAAGAAATACTATTTACTAGTTCTTCTCCGGGCATATGTAAGAGAGAATGGTGTTTATCATGTTCTTGACTATAGGGGTTAATGGGTGGATATTATGAGGAAGATGGTGGGCGAGGGTCATCTCCCAGGCATCCAACAGCAAGACGTCCACCCCCTTGAACATGGCCCTGAGCACCCCATCCAGCTGCGCTGCGAACCAGTCGCTGACGACAAGGCTTTCCTGTAAGCTTTGGCCGCGAGGGTTAGCAGAACGCACCACGACCGCGGTCCCCGGAGCCCGTTCCAGAAGCCGCATCACCGCTCGCCGAATGTTGCGCAGACGGCGAATGTAGACCTCCACGGGGAAGGTGGTGAAATGGGCCCAGAGGCTGATGATGACCACCGTGTCCGAGCCGCCGACCAGGCCGTCCAGCTCGTTAGCGACGTAGCGCAGCTGAGTGATGCTGAGAGGCAGGTAGGAGATGGGCGGACCGTGACAGCGGTAGTTCAGCATGATGTTGCGGCCCACGTCCACCGCCATGAAGGGCCCTGCTCGCGCAGGACTTCCTAGCTTGAACTCCTTCAGCTCTGTCAGAGAGAGGGAATGTAAACACACCTGGGACAGCGGCGCGGGTGATACAAAGGGATCGGAAAAGCACTCACCTGGCAAGATGCCGGTTAGGAACTCGTAGTACTGTCTGACGGTGGAGTCCCCGTACATGTTCACCACCTTGCCCTTCAGACACTGGTTGATGGCAGCCGGGTCGTTATACTCGCGCATTGCAGCACCACCCAGAGACCGCCATGACCACTTCAGGTAATAGCCAGAAGGAGTGGTCTTTACAGGGGCCCCCTGTTCGCTGGTGCTGTTGTCCGCCGGTTCCTCTGGAACAGTGGAGCAGGCAGAATACATTGACTGGCATCGTAGACACCCGCATGTTTTTTCCTTTAAACGCCTCAGAAGTATTTTCTCAGTGCCTACCTTTCTTTGCAGAGAGTACGGTCACTGTGTCAGACCCTATTGCATTAATACGTACTTTGAGGTTAGCTCTAAAACAAATGTAAAAGTTAATCGTTATTGTCAGTGTTTGAAAGACATGCATTCCATGAATTACAGTCTGTTATTGTACTTGAACTGAAAAGGGGGATACATTTCACTGGACCAAGGTAAAACTTAACGCACATGACATCTTTTTAAACCAAATCTTACCTCTGAAAGAGAAGTGTTTCTTTCTGAGATATCAGATTATTCTGGTAACCCGCCCTGAAGTGGTTAATCCGCTCGTCACAGCTCAGGGTCTGATTTGGCTTGTAACAGTACCAGGGTTCCCCTGTGAGGATGTCTGTGTAATTGCACACCGGCTGCTGGTTGGTTGGCAGACACAGGTTACACATGGTGGTTTCAGACACTAACCCAGAACGGAACACGCTCTTGTAAAGCACCCGGTCTGGCCGTTCCTCTCGTAAGCGCCGTAAAACTGCAATTGCCTCGCTAGGGTGGACCAGAGTCACTTCCACCCGTACAGTCCCCTCCCACAGTAATGGGAAAATGGCCGAGTAGGAGCCATTGTTGTGGTCTACCACCTGTCCTGCAACGCCCGCCCCCAGCTCCGGGGATTGCAGCCGGGCCAGCAGGAAGTCCCCACCATAGCTCTTCGGACGTCCTTTGAAATCTGTAA
>JACXGK010003719.1:0-43033 GCA_016801125.1 Novumbra hubbsi
AGTAGATCTGACCATGGCTAGCTCGTTTCCATCCTCCTTGTTGTCTGCATCTGTGGGTCCAGCTAAAAAAGGCCATAAACCTGTCTTCCTATACATGCTATGTCCTTGCCTCTAATCTCTTGATTTATAGTCCTACCTCTGGAATGTACTTCTTAATATTTACGACCTCCAGCTGGCTAATTTCAGAGTATACGCCCTAATGGCAAAGTTTGCTTCTAATAGCACACACACATCAAATCTTAACTAAAATAATCCACACTTGCCAGGTGGGCTCTCATCTCCACATGAATGCCCTCTCTCCAGTGCCATTGGAGGGCAGAGTCACTGGCTTGCTGTTATCTTTCTATTGCACCTATCAAGCAATTGTAGTGAACTCTGCAAGCAATACTTGACAATCATTCAGGGTGGTTGAGGTCAGTCGATGTCCCTTTGGCTGATGCTTGACAATGTGGGTGGATTGATTTCTTGCCTGTTGGGCCTTGTCCGGGCCTCCTCCGGATAGGGCCACACTCTCACTGGACCCCCCTGTCTCAGACACAAAGTTTTAGGCTGCTGTATTATTGTGCTGGAGGGGTAGGGTTGCACTATAATTTTTCCTTGTCTCTTGTTCCGTTTCAACATAGGAGGACATGAGGTCTTGGCCCACACCTCTGAAGTACCAGGCTCAAAAAGACCTTGTCCCGAGCCCTCCTGGTTGTGTTGTGTTAAGACAATACCTGACAATTCCAGCGGCCGCCCTGCTGACCCCCTTTTTAACTCCCCCTGGACTGTCCCTGTCCTGCCCATATGGTCATGCTTCTGAACAAGATCAGGCTTTCTAGACTCAGGTCACAGCCCATATTAATTAATTAAGCGGGGGAGCCCCCCACTTTATGTAATCTCTTATATATATTATTATAGCCACCCTAACTCCTCCCAAAGTTCTTGCTTATTCCAATTCCACCCTCCAGAAGAACTGGAACAAATAATACAGCAAATAATATGGCTTAACTCTAATATTTATAGAAGGTAAACCAATATTGAAGACAAACGTTTGCCCACCAGATGTTGGTGACAATCCAAGTAATCCATACATACAGAAACCAAAACAAATGTCCACAGTCTTAAGACACAGGGAAAAAGTATTGAACACATGAAGAAAGGGAAGTGCAAAAAGGCATGGAAAGCCAAGACAACAGCTAAAATGTAATTAAAAAGCAATCCAGCCCCTTGGAAATTAATATCAGATGGGAAATTAATCCAGCCCCCGTGCAAAATAATATCAGCTGGTTCAGTTCCAATTGATGGCCTACAAAAAGGTGTCATTTCCAAGGTGTCACACCTCATGATGGGTAAAAGCCAAGAGCTGTCTCAAGACCTTCGCAACCTAATTGTTGCAAAACATAACAATGGTTACAGGTGCATTTCTTAACTTCTGAATGTTCTGAAGGCAAAAATGTCACCTTAAATGTGCCTCCACCAGGTGATCCTTGCAATATTTCTGAAAGAGTGAAAAGAATAATCAAAAGAGTTGTCCAAAAGCCAAGAACCACTTGAGGAGACTTTAAAAAAGACCTGGAATTAGCCGGTACTGTTGTCTCAAAGAAAACATTTAGTAACGCACTCCACCGCCATGGCCTGTATGCACGCTCACCACGCAAGACTCCATTGAAAAAAGCATGTTGAAGCTTGTTTGAAGTTTCCTGCACAACATTTGGAAAAGCCAGTGAAATACTGAGAGAATATAGTGTGGTCAGAAGGGCAAAATCTTACTGTTTGGATGCCATAATACACATTACCCTAAAAACACCATACCAACAGTGAAGTTTGGAGGTGGGAACATTATGGTGTGGGGCTGCTTTTCAGCAAATGGTACTGGCATACTTCACAGAATTGAAAGAAGGATGAATGGACAAATTTACAGAGACATTCTTGACACAAATCTGCTGCCATCTACCAGGATGATGAAGATGAAACGAGGGTAGACATTTCAGCAAGACAATGATCCCAAACCCACAGCCAAGGGAACTCTCAAATGGTTTCAAAGAAAGAAAATAAAGCTGCTAGAATGGCCCAGCCAATCGCCTGACTTAAATCCCATTGAAAATCTATAGAAAGAACTGAAGATCAAAAATCATAAGAGGCCTACAGAACCTTCAAGATTTGAAGACTGTTTGTGTGGAAGAATGGTCCAAAATCAGTGCAATGCATGAGACTAGTTTCTCCATACAGGAGGTGTCTTGAAGCTGTCATTACAACATATGCTCTGCATATGGGGGACTGAGCAATCCGCATTATGTAGACACTGTCAAGAGGAAACCGAAACACAATAGCAGTTAAAATCTGGAACCAAGTTAACAAATGGCTGATGTGTCAATGACAATAAATAAAAAAAATGGTTTATCCTCTAACCCCTCCCATTAGTCCTGAAGTGTGGCTATTGGAGAGGGCTGGTTAGCCAAAGACGGGTACGATCCTAACTGTGATACTGGGACAACCGGCACAGTCACGCATCTGGTCACATAACACATGCTTTAAGCATGTACTTGCACACTTACTGACAATGTACGGTGCCTTCTGAGCATTAAGACAATCATGCTCGCCAGGCCTTGGACGGATGTTGGAGTAGAGAGTCAAGAGTAAGGGAAAACTGAGTAAGAGCCCATGTGCCACTTATGCTGAACCTGTCTGGCCTTCCATGGGTGTAGGCATCGGCAGCAAATGCCAGACTGTTGTGTCATGTCAGTACAGTCAAACAATCTTGTGTGGTTTTGCACGATTCTAGGTGTTATTTGCAGGCATTTATATTTATATATATATATATATATATATATATATATATAATAAAACCTCCTGATCTCTTCCTCACTGCTCCCTCCGAGCCTTGTGTATTCCATTATGCTGTTAGTGTGCTAGACTAAGCATATACTACATAAGGCGAAAGTTATTTTGCTACCTTTTTGCCAGCTATTCAGTTTTTTTAGCTAGCTAGCTAATTGGACATATCTTTGTTTTTGTATTTGTCTTTGTATTTTGCCAGCTAAGAGGGGATACTGGGGGATAATCTGTGTTCATATCACGGTCTCTGTGAGGGACAGAACCAAAAGCAGACATTTTGAAATTACACAAAACAAAACAAACACGAACTGTACACACGAAAACAAAGGGGCTACAACAAGCAACTACCAAAACATAAAACACACTGTGAAACTCACAGATAAACATTTAGCATATCCACAGAACAGAGAGCACAAACAAACCATGACCATGAATGTTGGCAAAGCGCACAAACAATAAACCACACCGAGTGTGGCAGAAAACCTTACTTAAGTACGCTCCCCAATCAGAGAAAACAGACAACAGCTGTCTCTGATTGAGGAGCCCTGAACAACAGCATAGAGGTGCCTAGAGGCACCTCTATACGGCATATCCTGACTGTGAGCCCGAGGCACAAAGATGGCCAGGGGCCCCCAGCCAGGACATGACAGTTAATTTACTGCCAGTACACAGCTGGACACCGGACACAGCCGCTGCAACAGCAACCCCACTGTACAATTTCCTCTGAATCGTACCTTTTCTAGTTAATTACTTGTACTCTTAAACATTAACCAGGACAGACAGAAGAGGTCTGGTCACCCTTCTGAGCCTGAGTTTCTTCCTAAAATCTGGCTTTCTTAGGGAGTTTTTCCTAGCCACTGTGCTCCCAATAAGTTTTTGTATCCTCCTTGGGGTTTCAGGCTGGATGTTTTTTGTGAAAAGCACTTTGCGACAACTGCTAATGTGAAAAGGGCTTTATAAATACATTTGATTTATTGATTGATCAGAACATGCTTTGTTATCTTATTACATAAATCTGTTCCACTTTAAGCTCTGGTAACAATAATTTGGTGAATACCATAGTATTTTTTACTAGGAATACTAATATTGTCTATAAATCGTACACTGCATCCTCATTTTTTCGTGTAAGTGGGAGTAAACATTTTGGCCTGTAAAAATCTGAGTTTGTACCTACAGTTTGTAACAACAATGTAAGGAACAATACTTAAACCAAAACAATGATCTTGCAACTGGAAAATGAACTAATTCTGGGCTAGAAAATGTGCTAGTCAATTCCTAGATCTCAATCCTATGAAATTGCTGTGGGAACTAAAAGCAGGCATGCAAGAAGGCATGTTGGAAAGCTCTCAAACAGCTTCAACTGCTTCCATGTGGGTTAAAGCAGTACTGTAAAGGAGAATGGACAAACATTCCTGCTGGTCGATGTAAGACGGATTGAAAGTGTCTTTCCCCAAACACATTATATTTTGTTAATAAGAAACATTTGATAGCCAGCCATTAAATTTGTTTTTGTCAGCCATTAAGCAAGTTATTTTTCTAAATACAAACATTTGTGATCTCCTTCCCCTCACCCCCCCTGACAAGGATACACAGTGCAGCCTGTGTATTTCACTCTTTTCATGTAGAATGTATTGCAAAGGGGTTTTATCCAATATTTTATTTTTAATTAATCAGAACTATACAAGAAAAATATACTGTCTAGGTTTACCCCTTTAAAGAAATGAAGGTAGAAACATAAGGGAATGGAACAAAGATTAGTGGCCTAAAGAGGAATCCCCCTTTTAGGTTCTAGTACCAGAGTACTTTAAAAACAATACCCACAACTTTTTTAGACATCCTAGTGGTTTTCACATAGCATCCTGTTTTTGAGGTACAATGATGGTTTACATCTTGTAGTGTTCCCAAATGTAGTTCTGTTGATGCATCTTCTGCAAAATGTTGTGACAGGCACAACCCGACATACCACCAGGAGTGTAATTAATCTGTCAGATTGTTTTCCTGATGGAGGGCTTTTCTTGGTGACCCAAAAAAATTACTTCCTGTGTCTAGCAGATCATTTGCAAATGCCAAGCTCATTAGTAAATGTACAAACTACAATAAAGATCAAAATATTTACTGTACATAGTGTAATCTGAACAGAATTATGTAACAACGGTCAATGGAAACTAAAATCTCCAACCAACTGAGGGCTGGATTCGAAGTAAAGTAAACAATTAAATATCAAAGGCTTTTTAAAATTGCGTGAATTTCATCACCAAGTGCCAATCCCAACAACGTCTGGGTATGCTCCTGATGAGACGACAAAATGGTATCCCGGAGAGACTGGCGCTACGGATGCACTGGTACATAACGTATCTTATCAAATTGAGAACGTCCTAGAGCAGGGGTGTCAAACCGGTTCCTCGGAGGGCCGTGTGTCTGCAGGTTTTAGTTTTTTCCTGTAAATTGGTTCCCAGTTCAGACCTAAACAACCAGGTGAGGGTAGACCTAACCAATTAGTGACCTAATTAATCAATCAAGTACAAGGTGACAGTGAAAACCTGCAGACACTCGGCCCTCCGTGGATCCGGTTTGACACCTGTGTCCTAGAGGTTCTCAATTGAATTCAGGTCTGGGAAACTTGAGGTCCAGTCAATGATATCAATGCGTTCGTCATCCAGAAACAGTCTGCAAACTGTAGACACATGAAGCCGGGCATTGTCCTGCACCAGGAGGATCACAGGGGCCAATGCACCAGCTTCTGACAATGATTCTGAGGATGGTTCATCCCAGTACCTAACAGCAGCCAAGTATGTTAGCTAGCACGTGGAGGTCCGTGCAACCCTCCAAAGGTATGTCTCCCCAGCACAGCAAACCCTCTTGTGACGCCACATATGGATTTGCCATGCAGGAGGAGCTGGACTGCCTGAATAGGCAGGTACCGCCTCATGCTACCAGGAGTGACAAGGACACAGGCGAAATTCAAAACTTGAGAAGAATCAGTCAGGAAAGATATGGAGAGAGCAATTGTCTTTGGCCACCACCTGCACCATTCCCTTTTTGGGGTTGTCTTGCAGTGTTCTTGGGGTTGTTGTCCTACTGAATAATGAAGAGCCATCCCATGAGTTAATAGGATTCTGTTTCATGAGTTCCTTTTTTACACACTTTCCTTGGGTTATGATGCTGGTACATGTTCAGCATAGTTTCATTTGTACACAAAACCTTTTTCTAGATTTGATGGATGTCTCCCTGTTTTGGAAGCTAACTATGGTTTTAACACTTCACAATTCAGCTTGTATGTATATAGTCTAGTTTTCTACTGATGTTTAGGGCCTGTGACATGTATTCCTATTCCTGGATAATGTTCCTGATCTGTCTGACAGGTTTATTTGTTCTTTGATTTCTTTCATCTTGATGTCTCAAACAATAGATATTGACATGCTTTATATCTTTAAACGATATGTTCTGATGGTTCTTCCTCATAATGGCCAAAATGAGTTGCATTCACAATTTGGTCTTCATGTTGTCAGATACCAGACAAACTATAAATGTGAAGCCTAGAATCAAGGACAGACATTTTATGCTCTCTTGTGCATGCACTAACAATGCAAAATAATTTTGAAACCTGTCAAATAAGACAATTATGGTACTCTATAATGGGATGTTAGGATTATGGTTAGG
Source organism: Novumbra hubbsi (assembly GCA_016801125.1). Classification (NCBI taxonomy): domain Eukaryota; kingdom Metazoa; phylum Chordata; class Actinopteri; order Esociformes; family Umbridae; genus Novumbra; species Novumbra hubbsi. The sequence goes on from JACXGK010003719.1 coordinate 6,478, forward strand.
TTATTTCTCAATACCAGGATACACATATACTGAACAAATATTTAATTATGGTTATTTACATTTTTCTTTGGGGAAAACAAGTAAGTATAAGTAAGAGTAAGTATAATTTCAGAAAGATTGACTTAGTTTGTATACTAGATAATTAAACTGTGTGACAACAAACACAATTACAACTTTTAAATGAAAATGTATCAAAGAATTGAACCGCACAATAAGGTTTATACATACCACTAATGTCATGCCCTTGCTGCGGGCCCCTGGCCGTTTCAGAGCATGACCCATGGGGAGGCCTCTAGCCTTCTCCATACCGCTGTGGGCTCCCCAGTCAGAGCAGCTGCATTCAGTTGACTCTGATTGGGGAGCCTACTTAGGTTAGGGTTTGCACCACACTTGGTGTGGTTTATTGTTTGGGTCTCACAACGTTCACGGTTTGTCTCTGTTTAATTCCTTTTCAAGTGGATACGCCACACGTTATTTGTATATTGTTTTATGTTTGTCCAGACCTTTCATTTGCGTTTACAGTCCGTGTAGTTTGTTCTTGTTGTTCTTGGATTAAATCACCTTTCATTTCAACATGTCTGCATTTGGTTCTGCACCTCACTACAACCGTGACAACTAACATCCAATTTTATTTACCAGACAACTACACTAAAAGCAAGTTCAACAGAGAATGGTTGTATATCATTACTTATCAACAAATTGTAGTCCAATCACAGAATTGCCCCTTAATAATAATAATTTATGTTATAAGGTTAATGCTCATTGTGTGAACTAATAGTCTGTAGTAATCATGAAAAGAACATTCGAGGAAATAATCAATTGGAAAAAATATAAATTTTACTAAATTATTTCCTGCAGTAAAAATTACATGCATTGAGGATATCTGAAAATGTGGTCATATTATAAATGTAAGACGCATACTCACCAGAGGCTGAGATGTGTAAAAATCCGAATTTTTATTGAGGAACGTCACTATGCAGTATATGGGAATATATATATACACATAAGAGACACATTACTGCAATGTATTTAAGCATGAGTTTCAGAGGAAGTTCTTTTAACCGTTCCTGGATATGAGGAAGTGGTGAGATGGGGTTACTATACATCACTATACTATCTTAAGCTTTCACACAGCTGAAAAACAGCTTCTTTCATTGTCAGACTTTTATTACAATAATATTTACAGACCAACAAACATTGCTCGAAATAAATAAGATGCCACGTAATCATCACAGTATAGCACCAAGTCAATTGAACTTCAGGGATATCAATCTGTCCATTTAGGAAGCATAATCAATGTCAGAAACAGGCTCAATGAGCATGGTATGAGGGCCTGAAATCCTCTAGTGGGGCATGTGCTCACAGCCCAGCACTGCGCAGGCATTTGCCTGAGAACACTAGAATTGGCAGGTCTGCCATTTGTACCCATTCTCTTCACAGATCAAGTTCTCACTGAGCAAATGTGACAGATGTGATGCTATAGTTAATGTTATACTGCCTGCGGTTTGGTGTGGGTTGGTGATGGTCTGGGGAGGCATATCCTTGGAGGGTTGCACAAATTGAAGGGTAAAAGTCGAATTTCATTTAAAAAAAACACACAATGAAAACAATATTTTTTTCAAAAATAAAAAACTCAAAATGCACTGTTCCAAATAATTATGCACAACAGAGTTACAAAAAGGCAAACTGCCTCCCACGCTCATAGATCTTTGGCTTGAGGAGGCTCCAAAGCTTCTCAGTAGTGTTGATGTTAGGGGAGGATGGGGGCCACACCATGAGTTTCTCTTCTTTTATGCCCATAGCAGCCAATGACACAGAGGTATTCTTTGCAACATGAGATGGTGCATTGTCATGCATGAAGATGATTTTGCTACGGAATGCACGGTTCTTCTTTTTGTATTATGGAAGAAAGCAGCTCCACCTTCAGGGACCCTAAAGGGGCTTACCAGCTCTCTCCCCATGATTCCGGCCCAAAACATGACTCCGCCATCTCCTTCCTGATGTTGCAGCCTTATTGGGACATGGTGGCCATCCACCAACCATCCACTACTCCATCGATCAACTCCATCCATCTGGACAATCCAGGGTTGCACGGCACATCAGCAAGACAGTTTGAAAATGTGTCTTCAGGTAATTCTGGGCCCACTGCAACCATTTCTGCTTGTGAGCATTGGTTAGGAGTGGCCAAATAGTAGGTTTATGGACAACTGCAAGCCTCTGGAGGAACCTACACCATATTTCATGTTTATGACACTTAATTCCACTTTGCGTAATAATTTGGAACACGGTGTAGGCTTACAAGTCTGATCACCTTTCACTGCTTATGCTCCCTAAATATTTACCCATTATCAAGCGTATGAAACCTACAGTGAGGACCGTCCAAGTGTGGCCTTAGGGGTCGGACTCATCGCTAAAGCACCAGTTTCAACACACAGACTGGGGTCTGTTTGCCACCACTGGCTCCCATACTGACATTGAGACATGCATCCTCCGTCTTGGAATACATCAACACCTGCATCAACAATGTCACCACCCATTAACAAATTAAGACCTTCCCCAACCAGAAGCATTGGATGAACAAAGAGGTCCGACTGCGGCTGAAGGCACACAATGCTGCTTTCAGATCTGGAGATAAGGAAGCCTACAACTCATCCAGGGCCAACCTGAAAAGGGGCATCAAGATGGCCAAACACGCCCTACAAACTAAGGATTGAGGAGCATATCCACAACAACTCTAACCCTCAACGCATGTGGCAGGGCATTCAAGCCATCACTGACTACCGACCTAAACACCCTCTCAAATGAGCTGAACATCTTTGATACCCGCTTCGACAGGAACAACAAAGACCCAGCCATAAAAATTAAGCTAATTCCAGATGTCGTCCCCCTCGGCCTGTCCATCGCAGAGGTGTCTCCCGCACTTAGCAGGGTGAACGCACGCAAGGCGGCTAGTCCTGATTGTGTTCCCGGGAAAGTGCTCAGAGCATGCTTCATGGACATCTTCAACCTGTCACTGTCCCAAGCGGTTGTCCCCACGTGCTTTAAGACCACAACCATTGTGCCAGTGCTATAGCAATTGACTGCGTCAAGTAAAAATGACCTCCGACCTGTTGCACTCACCCCCACGATCATGAAGTGCTTCGAAAGACTGGTCTTGGCTCATCTTAAGTACCGCCCCCCAGTCTGTCAGGTTAGACAACCTCCCCTCCACCACCCTGACCCAGAACACTGGTGTCCCACAGGGCTGTGTGCTTAGCCCACTCTTGTACTCTCTCTTCACCCATGACTGTGTCCCTCCAACACCATCGCCAAGTTACGGACGACACCACGGCGGTTGGTCTGATCAGTGACAGCGATGCGCAGATAACAACCTGGTCCTCAACATCAAGAAGACCAAAGAAATGATGGTGAAATACAGTATAAAGTATTTTAGTAAAGTATAAAGGCTGTATCCATGCCCCAGTTCTCATTGATGGGACCACAGTGGAACGTGTGGCCAGCTTCAATTTCCTGGGTGTCCACATTACCGAGGACCTCTCCAGGTCCTTTAACACCTCAACCCTGGTGAAAAAGGCACATTAGCGCCTGTACTTTTTAAGGAAGTTAAAGAAGGCCTGCCTTTCTACCAATATCCTGGTAAAATCTGCTGCCCGGTTTAGAGCATCTTGACTAACTGTGCCACAGTTTGGTACAATGGGTGCTCTGCGGCCGACCGGTAGTCCCTGCAGCAGACTTGTGGTGAAAACCGTCCAGCGCATCATTAGTGTCCAGACCCCCCGCCATCAAAGACCTCCAGCACAAGCGCTGTCTGCGGAGAGCGTATGGCATTATCAGTGACCCCTCACATTCGAGTCACAAACTGTTTGCCCCCCTGCCTTCTGGCAAGCGGTACAGTTCATTTCATTCCCACACCAGCAGGCTTAGAAACTGTTTCTTCCCAGCTACTCTTACCCTACTTAACTCTGTCCCAACGCTGGTATTACCTCCTGCTCTACACCTTATTTATTATTTGCCATTTGCACAATGTGTACTTCCTATGGTATAAAATGTTTGCACTGCTCAATTTGCACCTCTGGTTGGATGCAAACTGCATTTTGTTGTACTTTACTTGTAATGTTCAATGACAATAAAAGTTGAATCTAATCTTATCTAAATAATCTAATCACAGCAACTATATGAGAAAGAGGCATTTTAGAAATAAAAGAACAAGAAGTACATTCATGGTCAGAACAATTATCATCTAATCCCTTGTATATCAATTGATAAAACTGGTTTGTAATTGATGAAACCTTAAACAAAAGTATACAATACACATATATTTTCAGGAAAGGCATGCTTACTCAGTAATAATCTCTCAATGCCAAAGCTCACTCTCCAATAAGCTTGGCCTGCTCAATCTTTTATTATACAAGCTAAAAAATCACATACATTAATTTTGCAAACAGGTTTATGTCAAAATAAACTACTTTTCTCTGATTGATTTTCTCTATATTCCTGAAGTTTAATAGCTGTGTTCCCTGAAAAAAAAATTAATCAGTGTATTTGCTCATAAAGCATGGCACCAACACATTACATTTATTTTCACAGAATAAATATTACAATAACCAATACAAGTAGTGCAACTAAAAATCTTCTATATATGGGACAGACAAAAGGTCCAAGTATGTTTTTTACAGTATTTTCCGGTTTCTGGATTGCAGAAGCTTTAGGAGCTGGTTGGGTCAGGGTGCGTATTACTGCATCTTTTGTTTTCTGCATATGTCATTTGCTTAAGATGAGGGCAACTACAATTCTAGAGCAGTTCTAACCAATCGTACAGACACTTCTAACTAACAATATCGAAGCAGATGTTCTGCATAGTAAAGGAGCATATGTGGTGTAAATATAATATGACCACACGTCAGCCACAGGAGAGTCAATGGACCTGAGACAGCTTTACTCTCACAGTTTCTCACTTGCACCAACTTTCTGACACACTAGAATGAACTCTTAAAGCACATGCAATATAAAATCTAAATCAAGCATATCATATATAATCCTTAAGCAATGTACATTTAGTATTGTGTTGTTTAAAAATTATTATTAACGTATTTTCTTTGCATTATTCAAGGACTGACACTGCATTTTTTGGTTATTATGACTTGTCATTTCCTGCAACTAAAAACTCTAAATGAAAATATATTTATTTAGAATTTGGATAAATGTTTACAGAATTACAGTTTACAGAATAAAATTTAAATGTTACCAAAACACATACCAACAAATAGTAAAAACAGAGAAAATTAATTTTGCAGTGGTCTCTTAATCTTTTCCAGAGCTGAATCAACAGCTCTGGAAGATAACAAAGGAGTGGCTTCCGTCTGCTAGTTACTTACGGACAAGGTTGGACCTACAATGGGAACCCCTACTCAAATACGATCTGACCTAGGAAAAGAAAACGGAGCAGTTGCAGATGTTTTTGAGACAAATGCCATACATATGAATTCAACAACTGCAATAAGCGGATTAAAAAAAATAACTATATCGTGGAAACGTTTATTTTTTCCACAATTAAAATTAAAAAAGACACCTTCATACGGTATATTCTAAATACATTGCACATAAAGTAAAACATTTCAATCATCTTTTCATTAAAAAAAAAAAAGAAGCCATATCTTGTTTCAATCTTAAACAATATATACACTATATAAACAAAGGTATTGGGCCACACCTCTGAATAATTGAATTTAGAATATACAGTGCATCCGGAAAGTATTCATAGCACTTCACTTTTTTCACATTTTGTTATCTTACAGCCTCATTCAAAAATTCATTAAATATTTTTTTTACCTCAAAATAACAAAGTAAAAAAAGTTTGTTTCATATTTTTCATAGATATGCAAAAATTAAGAACAAAAAAGAAACATGTATATACGTATTGACAGCCATCGCTCAATATTTTGTTGAAGTACCTTTGGCAGCAATTACAGACTCATGTCTTTTTGAGTATGATGCTACAAGCTTGACACCTATTTTTGGACAGTTTCTCCCATTCTTCTTTGCAGGACCACTCAAGAACCACCACGTTGGACGGGGAGTAGCCCAGCCATTTTCAAATCTGTCCAGTGAAGTTTCAATCAGGTTCAAGTCTGGGCTCTGGCTGGGCCAATTAAGGCAATTCACAGAGTTGCCCCAAAGCTACTCCTTTGTTATCTGACATCCATAGTGCTCTGGAGCAGGTTTCCAACAAGGATGTCTTTGTACATTGCTGCATTCATCTTTCCCTCAATCCTGTCTCCCAGTTCCCCACAGCATGATGCTGCCACCGCCATTCTTCACTGTATGGATGGTATTGCCCAGGTGAAAGAGTTCAATAATTTTTTCATCAGACCGAAGTTTGTTTCTCATGGTCTGAGAGTCCTTTAAGTGCCTTTTGGGAAACTCCAGACGGGCTGTCATGTGCCTTTTACTGAGGAGTGGCTTCCGTCTGCTGGTTACTTACGGACAAGGTTGGACCTACAATGGGAACCCCTACTCAAATACGATCTGACCTAGGAAAAGAAAACGGAGCAGTTGCAGATGTTTTTGAGACAAATGCCATACATATGAATTCAACAACTGCAATAAGCGGATTAAAAACAATAATATTTTAGAAAAATGTCATAAACTTATGGGCACTAGTTCACATTTATTAAGGCATGCATTTCCATAAATGACCGCACAAGCATCTCATAAAAACAAATAACTTTTATTCACAACTGAAAGAAGCAACATTCATTAAAATTCATTTTTAAAATAAAAAAAAAAGCATGTGGTCATACCTGCAGAGAACTACTGAAGTGATGCCACCTTTTTAGGGGAGTGTGATTGACAGTTTATTATAGGCTTTGAACTGCTCAACGTTAAGGCAATTTGCGTTTAGGCCATTTCTCTCCAACAGTCAACAACAAGTATTGGTTTTTAGATCTCTTTGCATGACAGCTCGCACAGAATCTCTGCAATATATTTTGCTCTCACATTTTCTGCAATTTTCCAGGAAGTCCAAAAGGTCATCTGACTCAGAGGTGAAATCTTTCAAGGCTTGTTTGAGGATTTTTTTGCTCCTTGTCATGGCCATAGCGCAGGTTGGAACCAAACGCATACATTTGTAGATTGAACAGTGAGTTTATTCAACAAAAACAAAACAAATAAGAACTGTACACGACAAAACAATGACGCTGACAACTAGCAGCAAAACGTATAACTAAACCTAAAACAAACTGTGAACAAACATGTAGGGTATTCACAGTAAAACTAGAACACAAACAAAACATGATTGCAGCTGTGAACCGAGGCATAAAACAAACATTAACCTTAAGTAGGCTCCCCAATCAGAGACAACTGACAACAGCTGTCTCCGATTGGGGAGCCCTGAACAACAGCATAGAGGCACTTCTACACGGCACGTCCTGGCTGTGAGCCCGAGGCACAAAAGATGGCCAGAGGCCCCCAGCCAGGACGTGACACTCCTGGGTGCAATCAAACTGCTAAAAAAAAAAAAAACGTTCCTTCATGTCACTGTACAACCGTGGCCAAACATTTTGAGAATGACACAAGTATTGGTTAACACAACGTTTGCTGCTGCAGTCTTTTTAGATCTTTATGTTAGATCTACCATGTTATACTATGGTATATTGAAGAATTATCCAACGCTACTTTTAAAGCTTCCAGTCTATTCTTCTAACTCAGTCATGACGGAGTGATCCCCAGCCTTGTCCTTGTCAACACTCATCTGTGTTAACTAGAGGATCACTGACATGATGTCAGAAACACAGGGTAAATGTTTTTTGGGGTATTAATTTTCCTGGCAAAGAGGGATCACTCTTCATGATATTCTGGAGTATATGCAAATTGCCATCATATAAACTGAGGCAGCAGAACATAAATTTTTGTGTAATTCTCAAAACTTTTGGCCACAGCTGTACACTGAACCAAACAACAACTCTTCTAAAAAAGGGGGTGCAAGCTTAGTTGGTAAGTGTTGGCAATCTTTTTAGAAAACATTTTCCAATTGCTTTAGAAATGCCAGCGTTAAAATTATATATGATTATGGGCAGTTTTAATGATACAGTTTTATCTACCTGGAACAGGTATGTGAATACACTGAAATGTTTCTTGTGTAGGCATATGTTAATTTAGCCATATTTGGGTTCCACTAGAAGCCACACAACTAAAGGAACTGGAGGATTAAGAGGTTACTTAAGGCTTGTCTGCTCAGAGAAGAACTGTTATTGTTACCTGACAATCGAGTCTTATGTACAACTACTCATGTTTGCTTTTAAGTTAAGGCGCCAGAATTATCCCCAATTATCTCCCTAAATATGAAATGTGGCCCTCAGCCATCCCATGTTTTTGATGTACCCCAGAACTAGCACACATGATTCAACTTGTCAACTAATTACCAAGAAGATACATAAGTGATTTACATTAGACGGTTCAAGGCTCCAACACATTTGTGACTAGAGGTGAGGTCATGCTAGTTATGAAAACACTTATCCAGTGGGCTAGTAAATGAATAACAATGGATCTGTTATGGTCATCATAATGTTTAAGTGTAAACAAGGCCCAAAACAAACCTATAAGAAAATGCAGTGGCAAAAACATTCCATTAGATGGCTTCCTAACAACCGTGTACTGATACTACTGAACGCATAAACTGTAAGGGCTATACACGTTACATAGTTTGTGAGGGCGGCCAGCTTTAAGCAGATTTGAACAAGTGCCATACTCCTTTCATTTCTTAGTGATGGATTTAACTGAATTCTGTGGGATGTCCGGTGTGTTGGAAATCTTTTTGTAGCCATCTCATCACTTATACTTTTCAATTATCTTTTCTCTGAGTTGCTTAGAGTGTTCTTTTGTCTTCATGTTGCAATCGTGGTAGGAATACTGATGAACCAGAGACTGGACCTCCCAGACACAAGTGTTTTAATACTGAAATGACTTGACACATTCAACTGCACTCAGGTGATCTCCATTTCACTAATTGTGACACTGCTGGCATCAACTAGCAAAACATCCTAGGGGGTGTATACTTTTTATAGTCACTGTAAATGTGGATGAGGTTTCTACTACACCCATCATTCAAACATTACAGATCTTTCTTCTTCCAACAACACATTTCCTCATACTCACTTTACTTCACATTTGGTACTGTAATTCAATTCAGTATTGAAAGCCTATAGAACAGCTCATGGGCAATGACATTTATACTCTTGATTGTTTTATGTTTAAATAATGAAAAAAAAAAAATGTTGACTCATTTACAATTTCAAGCCATACATCTTGTTTACTCTTAACCCTAGAACACTGTTGTCGGGTGATTTTCACCCACGCAATTGTAGTTTAATGAGACTATGTATAGGGGAAAATAAAAGAAGTGTGCTGCAATTCCCATGAATTGTTGTACTTATTTTGATGAGAAGTATTGATGAGAAGTATTGTTTTGATGAGAAGTATTGTTTTTAGTATTATTGGGTACAATATAATCTGGTAAAATATCCCCAACGTTGTTGATGGTGTTACCAACTGTCAGTTAGTGTTCTAGGGTTAGGAGGTGTACACCAAACAGCTGGCTACCAAGTTTTTTTTTAAAGAAAACAGACATGCACCTCTTTATATGTCTAGTTTTCATCCCAAACATATTATTTAATAGGATCTGTAGAGAAATGTAGAAGAAGCCAATACAACACTTCTAAGACTCAAGGGATATTCCAGAAGGTTTGTTAGAGAGGTTAAGGTGGAGGTGTAGTGGATCTTTTGATAAGGGGGAGGTTGCCATCTAATCCCATTTGTTGGGACCAATTCACAGGTACTGGTGGGGCTCAGCTCTAAAATATAATAACATTTTCAATAAAAAATTGGCATTTCCCAGAATATGTTGGAAAACTGTAATAACTTCTGCGTAATCTCAGGCTATAGACGGAATAAAAAAACGTTAAATAAATGTTGTTCAGTAATCTGACTAAAATAAATGACATACATTTTTGTGCATTCAGGCTCGAAAACATTGTGTATTTGCATTTACAACATTGTGAGGGGTGGGCTGTGCATGAGATAGATTGAAAGGAATGACTATAACTGTGGCAGCAGACCCAAAGCTAAATATGCTGAATTCTAATGAACCCTAATTAACTCTGGAACAGAATTGCCTGTAGTGGCACGCTCCAAAGATTTCACTATATTTCTAGTATCATTCTGTATCATTGCTGAAAATGTTTGTTGTAAATGCACATTTCTTTTGGTAATTTCTTATTATCAAACCAATTTTTATTTAAAGACTTTTGCCTAATAAAGTTAATTAACATAACATGATCATCATCTCGTCTCTTAACATTTAAGGCGAACACATTTGACAAAACCAAATGGACTGTTTTTTTCACATTATCCCTGTATGATCTTTTGTTTGAGTGGACATCAAATAAAAGTCTATTATATGTTGTCTCTAGATCTATTAAACATTGGCTGCAGTGCGGCTGAGAAGTGAGGTGCTTTGACTGGTGTCATTCAAACATTTGCTATAGAATGTCACGGAAGCGCCAATCTTTGACATAAGTATCAAACACTTTAAAGTCTTTAAAACCCTGTGGTGTTGAAGCATGTTTCAAAGTGGCCAAGTCACGTGATTTAAGGAAATTGAATGTTGTTGTCAGGTTATGATCACCTAAAAGACGTTTATGAAATCACTGCTCGCAAGTAAACCCTACAATGTGGTGCGCATTTCCAGATATTGAAATGTTTGTTTATATCTTCCACAGTGCACACAGCAGGACTTGTTAATGCAACTTTATTAACATTAAAGGCTTATATATTTAGGCTTATATGCAATGACTGCAAATGCCACCTACTACACCACTTAATGGTAATATTTTTTGGGGGGGGCTTCCAGTTGCATTACATGTATTTGAACAGCAGATGTCGCCAGCATGCAATGTTTAAAAACAGTTAATACATTTTGGAGTTTCAGAAAGTGTCTTCTTGGAGCTGTCAAAACAGCACAGACATGACTACCACTTAAGGAAAAACCTTTTGAACCTTACACCACCCCTTTACCTTTTTTAAATGAAAAATACAACATCAACTGGCTATGCCTAATGTAATAAGGGGCAGAAGTGAGTGTGGCCTTTTGTTTGGGGGTGTTTGGGGGATGTTTAACACTAGAAGCACCAGAGTGGGCAAATTTTACCCAGTGAAGAGGAATACAATTTAATCTTCGCTCTCGATCAAATTCCAGGACTCTGCTTTTTTTAACTTTTGCTAAATATGTGTGTTTTATCACCTAGTATTTTTAATTTTCAAAATCACACGAGAAAAGCAGATATAAGCCTATTTAATTCCTGTTCAATGTTAAATTGCATGGTTGCAATGCTCTTTTCTATCAGCAGATGTCGCAAAGTCTCCTGTATATGAGTCTTCTGTTATTTAGAAATCTTTATAGTGTATAAATGTATAGATCAGGGGAATAGTGGAATATTTTAGTTAAGGGTGTGTGCTATAAGGAACAAACCGTGCCGGTAGGGCGTATACTCTGAAATAGCCAGCCGGGGTTATAAATGTTAATCAGTACATTCCAGAGGTAGGACCATAAATCAAGAGATTAGAGGCAAGGACATAGAATTTATAGGAAGACAGGTTTATGGCCTTTTAGCTGGACCCACAGATGCGGACAATGAAGAGGATATGTACACAAGAGCTAGCAGAGGGTTCGTATCAGATCTCCTTGCGCCAGCTGTAGAAACCGAATGTTTCCCCCGGTTTGCAAATCAGAGAATGTCCACGCCGTTAAGCTTTCCCAAATAATACACCTTTATTACGAATGCACCCGGAGATCTGTCTCGCAGGACAGGACGATCTAAATTCCGTTCCCCTCGGACAGAGTTTATGTAGCCCCTTCCCCCACAGTCGACAGAGTTTATGTAGCCCCTTCCCCCACAGTCAATGCATAGAAGTTGCTGCGCGTACATCCCGAGTGTCCGTCTCATGTCGCAGCCCCCAAGCCCCGGGGTGAACCATCTGGTGACCTTTTCCGGGGTAGATGAGAATGGTGTTGTTGTGTCCGGCGCCAGGAAGTCTACAGGACCCCTCTGGCCTGTCTCCCCTCCTCTCCTTCCTTGGTCACTTAATCAGTCCCATGTGTGGTGGTCAGCCTAAAAGTTAATTCATAGGTTTCTAGATACACAGTGTCCTTTGTCTTATCCTCCTAACTTCCTGACCCCCCTCCCTCTTATGTAATGTCCCAAGTAACCTATTAACCCTCCAGCCTACTCTCTCGGAGTCTACTCCCCAAAGACTTGATTCCAACCCAACACCTAATATCTTTAATAACGAATTCCACACAGCCTCCCCCTCAACTGTCTTCTACGTCAGCCTCCGAGGTCACCAGATGGCCCCACGGATAGAGATGGGGTCTGCAAGACGGGACACGCCCACACAGGAAGCATGCTCAGCAATTTCTATACAATGCCTGGGTGGGGAAGGGGCTACATGAACTGTGTCCGATGTGAACGGACTTCAGATCTTCTTGGCTGTATGGTGGGGAACGATCTCCAGATATATCTGTAATAAAGGCGTTTACTTTGGAAATAGTTGACCGTGTGGACATTCTCTGATTCAGGACTCGGAGGGGAGTTGTTTGAGTTCTACAGTATTCAATAAAAAATGTAGAAAGGTCCAGCTAGACCAAATTACTTCAAGCAAAGGTTCGGAACGTCTTATTTGTGTTATGATTCAGTGCCATACATATTGAAGTAGTCTAGGAGTTGTATGTATTTAGAAAACTACTGATTATTTTATTTGACTCTCAAATAAAATAAATTGACAGACATGTGTACCGCACGCATTCGCAAAATGCGGTAGCGTAAAAGCATATTTTGAGCTGCAGCAGACAGAGGGAGTTGAACCATGAACTCTGAGTTTAAAATCGGTACAATCTAACCACTGCCCCACCAGAAAAGTTAATAATTTGACTATTTCTAAATGTTTGGTATTTTTCTAATTTATAATATACATGACGTAGTGACCCTAATAATAAAACTTACAATTACAATAGGATTACTCCTGACGGAATAATCCTAAAAATATTACATATGAATTAAAAGTCTACTGAGTAGTCTAAAGTGTTTGATTGACACAGATATATGGACAAACGTTTGAAAATACACGGAAGCGGGAGCTGAGCGAAATTATGCAGAAAAGTTACATTTGACAGATGCCGAACTAAAAGCATAAGACCAAAGAACTTAAGACCAAATCTATCTCCTCGAAATTGCCAGTTCAGTTGCCAAATATGTGATATTATGCTTGGTATTCTCAGCGACTTTTGTTCCCTTTTTTTAGGTTTGTTTCCAGTGCAGTGAGAACATGTAAATTAACAACTTTTCGGTGTTGCGTTACACAATAAATGGCCAATAAACCGGACACATTTGGCATTAAATTCTGGGTAGCCGCAAACAAAATATATGTTGAACGCACCACCCTATTTATGGAAAGATGAATGTAGGCCGGCTGGTCAGCCGTTAGCGGACAATATTGTTATGCGTTTGCGAAAAGGAGCTGTAAAGTCAGCGTTCAATGTTCAGTGAACCAAACTTGAGAGCTCTGCCAGACATCTTAGCGATTTGACGTGAGACCAAATCCATTGATTCGCGATGCGGTCTTTAGGTGGGATGGGTGCATTCTTCACTAGCTCAAGCAAAGAAACAAAGAAACCCTGAGCACAATGCAATTCCCTAAGACTAACATATTAGAGTATCCACAAATTACACACCTCCATTCGATTGCTCATTTTCATTTCAGGTGATTTTACACGAAAATGTCAAACATTGCAATTGGAATAGCTCCCCCTTGTCCTGCCTATTGTGTAGTTGGGAGATTATTGAAAATGAAGGTTAAGCTATTATGTAAAATGCATTCTATAGATTTTATAATGCGTTATTCTCTCAGCCACTTTTTAGTGTACAACATAATAATAATAATACATATACAGTGGGGCAAAAAAGTATTTAGTCAGCCACCAATTGTGCAAGTTCTCCCACTGAAAAAGATGAGAGACCTGTAATTTTAATCACAGGTACACTTCAACTATGACAGACAAAATTAGAAAACAAATCCAGAAAATCACATTGTAGGATTTTTAATGAATTTATTTGCAAATTATGGTGGAAAATAAGTATTTGGTCACCTACAAACAAGCAAGATTTCTGGCTCTCACAGACCTGTAACTTGTCCTTTAAGTGGCTCCTCTGTCCTCCACTCGTTACCTGTATTAATGGCACCTGTTTGAACTTGTTATCAGTATAAAATACACCTGTCCACAACCTCAAACAGTCACACTCCAAACTCCACTATGGCCAAGACCAAAGAGCTGCCAAAGGACACCAGAAACAAAATTGTAGACCTGCACCAGGCTGGGAAGACTGAATCTGCAATAGGAATGCAGCTTGGTGTGAAGAAATCAACTGTGGGAGCAATTATTAGGAAATGGAAGACATTCAAGACCACTGATAATCTCCCTCGATCTGGGGCTCCATGCAAGATCTCACCCCGTGGGGTCAAAATGATCACAAGAACGATGAGCAAAAATCCCAGAACCACACGGGGGGACCTAGTGAATGACCTGCAGAGAGCTGGGACCAAAGTAACAAAGCCTACCATCAGTAACACACTACGCCGCCAGGGACTCAAATCCTGCAGTGCAAGACGTGTCCCCCTGCTAAAGCCAGACGCCCAGGCCCGTCTGAAATTTGCTAGAGAGCATTTGCATGATCCAGAAGAAGATTGGGAGAATGTCATATGGTCAGATGAAACCAAAATAGAACTTTTTGGTAGAAACTCAGCTTGCGTGTTTGGAGGACAAAGAATGGTGAGTTCCATCCAAAAAACACCATACCTACTGTGAAGCATGGGGGTGGAAACTTCATGCTTTGGGGCTATTTTTCTGCAAAGGGACCAGGACGACTGATCCGTGTAAAAGACAGAAGGAATGGGGCCATGTATCATGAGATTTTGAGTGAAAACCTCCTTCCATCAGCTAGGGCATTGAAGATGAAACGTGGCTGGGTCTTTCAGCATGACAATTGTGGAATATTTTAGTAAAGAGTGTGTGCTATTAGAAAAAAACCATGCCTGTAGGGCGTATACTCTGAAATAGCCAGGATGGGGTGATTAATGTTAATCAGTACATTCCAGAGGTAGGCCCATAAGTCAAAAGATTAAAGGCAAGGACATAGAATGTATAGGAAGACAGGTTTATGGCCTTTTAGCTGGACCCACAGATGCGGACAATGAAGAGGATATGTAAACAAGAGCTAGCAGAGGTTTCCTATCAGATCTCCTGGCGCCAGCCCCCCCTCAACTGTCTTCCTCGTCGGCCTCCGAGGTCACCAGATGGCCCCACGGTCAGAGATGGGGTTGGAAGGATGGGACATGCCCACCCAGGAAGCACACTTAACAAATTCTATCCAATGACTGAGGGGTGGGAGGGGCTGTATAAAACTGTGTCCAATTTGAAAGAAAGAGAGTCAGATCTTCTTGGTTGTATTGTGGGGAACGATCTCCAGATATATCTGTAATAAAGGTGTTTACTTTAGAGACATGTGATCGTGTGGACATTCTCTGATTCGGACTTGGGGGAAGTAGTTTGAATTCTACACAATGATCCCAAACACACCGCCCGGGCAACGATTTAGTGATATTTGGGTTTTGTGAGCAGGTCGATATATTGTGAAATGTAAAATGTAACACGGACATTGGCTATAGATCGACAGTAAGGTGAAGGCGCAATACAATCTCCTTGACATTACCAGTTCAGTTGCCAAAGTCATTTTGACTTTATATTTTCTTCCTTGCGATTTGTATTATTCCACCAATATTTTGAAACTGCAATGTTGAGCGTGATAATATATCGTATAAAACCAAGCCAGACCGGCGTCTTTACACATTGTAGTTAGTGCAACCGTTACACCCTTACTTCGAAAACGGAGCAACACTGAATCAAAACACTTTAACACAAGATAAAACAGACACCCAAAAGTTTCGGCCTTGACTTTGGAGCCGTACAAGAAGCGCCATCTAGCGACCATTACGTGTCAGTAAATACGTCCCTGTCTGTAGACTGTCTGTGCTTTGGAGGGGTAACAATGGCTCAGCGCTTCTAGTGTTAAGGTAGCATGTGCAAATTAGCATGGAAAATGCAGGTATAGCAGAAATGAGGTTTACGAGGTAGACATGTACATGTAACAATTGAAAAATGCAAATACGATGGCAATTCTAAATGTGAAATGAAGGCAAATTCAAGGTGGCAACTACCTCCTTACGCTGGAGGTCTATGATGGCTGGGAGCTGAGCACCAGTGATGTGCTGGTGGTTTTCACCAACCGTTGCAGGCCCTTCCGTTTTCCCAGCATCCACCAAAGCCACACTGTAGCTCACTGGACTTGAACTCAGAACCTCGGGCATGAGCTGGTTCCTACCAGGCACGCCAACATGTATGCATCCGGCAAAAGTCCATTACTTTCAATAAAAAGCAATCCGCACCGCTCCTGCTAATCAACTGAACTCGGACATTTGGATGCGGTATGGCCCGTGTGTCACGTAGGATGACATTTTCCAACTTGTGTAGTGCTTTTCAGTAGGGTATCAGAAACAGAAGTTGATTTACCAACAAAGAAGAGCTAATATGTTTGTTTCAACTATGTGTTTATGGGAGCGCAAGAAAATATTTCACAACTCAATATTAGTAGCCAATAATATCAAAGTTTGTGACTTATACAAAATATTTAACCGATATGTTGAATATTTTTGGGACATTTTCATGGAAATAAATATATATACCCTGGGTGAAAGAAGTATTCAACACGTCACCATGTTTCTTACTAAATATATTTCCAAAGGTGTTAGTGACATGAAATGTTCACCAGATGTTGGTAACAACCCAAGTAATCCATCCATATAAAGAAACCAAAACAAATAAGCTCAGAAATTAAGTTAAGTTATGTGTAATAATGTGAAATGACATCTACACCTACTGATATTTATTTAATACTTTGTACAAAAGCCTTTGTTGGTAATGACAAAACCTTGACTGGAGGGTTTGGCATTATCTTCCTAAATGTAAAGCTTTGTTTTTACAAAATGATTTTACCCCCATCTTATATCTATCCATTCTTTATGGCTTAAACTGGAAATGTACCATGTAGATATTGTCACTAGTATCTGTCCTAAGGAATTCTAAACAAACAAATTAACTCCTCCCAACCTAATCTACAGAACTCTTCCCCCAGCACACCGGCCTTGGTGGGAGGGGGTGGCTCCCTACACTCTCCTACCGCTCCCAGTCTTCCAAACAACTCAGGTCTTATTTAGCTGGGCCAAAACAAAATTGTAAGATACCTTTTACTCTGCATGTTAGACTTCTCATCAATTTAACAATCCCCCAAAACAAGTTTAACCAATTACAGTGAGTCTGGGACATACAAATATCAGTGTAACAACTTTCTGTGTACCTATTTGATTAACTTTGAGCTCTAAGTTCACCTCTTATACTACCCCAACTATTTAAAATCCCCTTAACTATCTAAAATCCCCAACTTCTCCCCCTTTTTATCTCGCTAGTTGTGCCAACAACTAAGAGATAATATCAGGAGGAGCCACAAAAAAGAATAAACAGAAAACCAAAGTGAAGCAAGCCACGTATCTATGGAGAAACGTGAATCGACAGAGTATTTCAAAGTCAGTCCTGTCCCCTCAGGACAGATTTATCATGAATGCTACACCCTATGGGCATGCGCAATGCCACAACTACCCCCCCAGTGGAACCAGGATTCCACTACTGGTCCTCTCCAGAGAAGGAGAGAAAAAACATGACAGCCGAAACGGCGTGTGTTTGATAAGAGGACCCCCAGAGAACAAACTAAATAAAAATCACCTATGCCAAAGCACCCACCCTATCCCTCACGGGCAGCTGTACGCATGTGTAAGGGAAATAAATGCGGTTTATTTTGAAATAATGGACCAACGTGTCATAATAAGCACGTTCGATTTAGACATTATACTCAAGTTATTAAATACTTTGATGATTTTAATTGAACAAAGTCGTCAGAATCATTTGTCTAATTGGACACATGTCAGTTCACCGACCCACTAAAAACATTAGGCAGTCCAACCGCCAACACGGTAAACGTGATCAAATACACATATTACCTGAAAAACATTGGATCCCTCGTGTACAGGGAAACCCAACCCAATTACGGAAAACCCCCAACATTGAACAACAATCGGTGCGCGCATATCTACCGCTCCATTAACCTATTTTAGCTCTTGCCAGAAATGCCAAACCACTGATTGTCCAACTACCCTGGCCTTCGTAACAGGAAATATTTAGGAGTGCGGCAGGGGCAATCTGGACATGGAACAAACACTTTATCCTAACCCCAGTTTCAATCACTAAATTTTCCCAAACCACAGTATGCATGGCCGCGTCAGAAAAACCATCAGGCTACACATTCCAACGACATCGTTCATTCACCATCAACCCGTCAGATTGGCCGGGCCTCTGTTATTGAACAGCAACTAAAACTCACCCCGCCCCAAGTGTTCCCATTTCCACACACACAAATCAACAGCCCCCACCAACGCACACCCTCGGACAGACAACCACAAAACATGACAGAGACGAACCACAAAGAGAATGTCACCCTAAACGAACCTGTATATTTTTGTGTACCCCTGCATGTCGTCACACGTCAAAAATAAAACTGTGCCCAAGAAATTATATTCATCCTAGTGAATAGTGTAACACTAACCTCCTGAAAATTTGCCTATATGCACGTTCCTAAACGCTTATTGCGTTCTCACCCCAATTTACAATTTTGGTCCGGCAGCCTTTCACTAATCATGCTCTTAGCCTTAATCCAGTCAGCCCCTCATCTCAACTTCAATAAGATTAGCTCATCGAGGGAGTAATTTGAGATCCAGAGTAAATAAACTGCTGGACGCGCGCGCTGGACTTGACTGGAAATAGAACCCCAGCTGACAGGATTAGGAAAACCGGACAGAACCCCCCATTATCATGTCAATTTTCATATGTTCAAACATAACAAGACAAACACATGACGTACAAACCCATAGACAATACATACAACACTGGCTAATTGATTCTTACTCAACAGGTTTTTGTTGAGTTTCATATTTTTGATCTGCCTAATTGTTTTAAACTTTCGTATTAAACAAGTGGAATTCTATTTCAATAGTGCCACGTAGACTCCAATTTTTACTCTATGTTAACTTGTTTTAAATAAGGGAATCGTTGCTCAATTTCTATGCCACCTTCCTCTTACTTTAACTATGCTATCTAGCAGGCTCCTTCTGCTAAGAGTAGCTTTATTACTTCCCTCTCCTGGGATTACTGCCTACTGTTTATGCCTTTTAATATTTAGCTCCACTTCCTGATATTCATCTTACAGTTATTGCCTGTTCTACAAATTTGTGTTATACCAATCATCCCTAACCAACCTCTGTATTTTTTACTGTTATCTGAAACCACACTCCTTCCCTGGCCTCCTCCTCTGTCTATGTGTGTGTGTGCGTGTGTGTGTTATATTGGGCCTATCCTAGATCCTAACCTAACCAGGGGTCTCCACCCCCATCTTAATCCTCCTATTTTTTACCTTTCCCTCTGTAACTTCACTTCTTTCTCCACATTTTCACCGTTCAATCTGTTCAGCCCCTGGCTTCTATTTTATGTTCTCCGTCTCCCTTTTCCACACAATCTCTGTTCACCTACGGTTCCTACAGTACTTGCATACCACCAGTAACCGCAACACGACAGCAACATACAACTAACGATACCACGAGACAAAACAAAGGGACATTTACACCCAGTTACCACAAAAATACAAGGACAAACCTTAGACACACAGTTATTTCGGAGGCTGCCGCCAACCAGGACTTTAATTAACCCACTTAGTTTGGAGATTTCATCCTCCGGGCCTTTCACCTTATTGGTTCGGAGTTTTAATTTTCTCCTGGTTTTTCACCATTTAGTTTGGAGTATTTACTCTCCTGGTATTTCACCATAATAAATAGTTTGGAGGTCCTCAATTCTCCGGGCTGCCTTAGCCCAGCAATTCACAGAGACGCCGCTCTGTAGACTTCCTTGCTTCTGTCGAAACAAGGTAGGATATGCTAGATCTAGGATATAAAGTTTGGAGGTCCTGAATTCTCCCGGCCTTTTTAGCCCAGCTCCCTATAGAGACGCCGCTTTCTAGGGTCCTATTTTTCGTCAAAAACTAGGTAGGATCAGCCACATCTAGGATCTACAATTTTGGAATATCTTACAATATTGAAGCCAAACTTAGTTCGGAGGTTAGTCCTCGCGGGCCTCTAACACCTAGTTTGTCCGGAGACGCCACTCCGTCCTGGCCGTTAGTTTGGAAATCTTAATTTACACTCTTCGTACTTTTCACAAACGATCTTTAAAATTTGGCTATGGCCAATACGCAGAGTTGTTTTTAAAATAGGTTCTGCTCACCTTAATAACTTGCCCGCCTGAAAATCGTGCGGAATTTCCGGAGGCTCTGGTTAAATCAATTGGCTTGAACACTCTCCGATCCCCGGACGAGCTCCCAAGTTGTAGAATTCAAACTACTTCCCCCGAGTCCTGAATCAGAGAATGTCCACACGGTCAACTATTTCCAAAGTAAACGCCTTTTATTACAGATATATCTGGAGATCGTTCCCCAAAATACAGCTAGGAAGATCTGAAGTCCATTCACATCGGACACATTTTATGTAGCCTATTCCCCACTCAGTCATTGTATCGAAATTGCAGAGCGCGCTTCCTGGGTGGGCGTGTTCCGTCTTGCAGACCCCATCTCCATCCGTGGGGCCCTCTGATGGCCTCGGAGGCCGACGAATAAGACAGTTGAGGGGGTAGGCTGGCGCCAGTAGATCTGACCTTGGCTAGCTCGTTTCCATCCTCCTCCTTGTCTGCATTTGTGGGTCCAGCTAAAAGGCCATAAACCTGTCTTCCTATACATTCTATGTCCTTGTCTCTAATCCCTTGACTTGTAGTCCTACCTCTGGAATGTACTTATTAACATTTACGACCCCCAGCTGGCTATTTTCAGGCCAGGGACCTATAATGTCTACTTCATCCGTATAATATTAAACTTACCCATAACTAAAATATCATTACATATTTCACACTGTCAACAGTACAATATTAAGCTAAACCATCATTGAAGAAATATTTCACACTTCCACTTCACAAAAAGCAGTATGCCTTCTTCGTCTAATGTTTGCTGCCTCAGTACTGATGTTAACACGGTTCTCACCTGAAGTATAATTTGCTTCTACACACCTCCATGATGGGATCCAGCAGGAGGGTTGAACAACCACTTTATGCATCAGTAATGGCATCTAATAATGTCTTCCTTAGCTTGTGCCACGTTCTCCACAGATAAGCTCTGCACTCACAAGGCTGCACTGAACCTTTTCATGTGTTTGTTTATGGTCAGCTTGTCTTTACAGCCTTACTACTTGTGCCACTTCCTTTCTTTTCGGACAGAGCTGTTTTAGAACATGTCTGATTCTAAAGAGCCAGGCTATAGCTCTCTTTAAATGTCTCCAATCTGAGAAAAATCCCCGCGGTGTAGCTGTTGGATCCTGTAATTCTTTCGCTGTTATGTAATGGTGTTTGTGATCTCTGATGTCCTTTTGTAATCTAGGCCATTTAGCCTCTAACTCCAGGCCTGTTATCCCCCGCTTTGACTGAAGAAATGCCTCTGCGCTTATTCCTGGAGAAGCATCATCTGCTGGGTTGTGCTTTGATGTTACATACCTCCAATGAGCCTGGATCGGGTCTGGATCGTTCTCGAATGACTGATATTCTGTTCGCAACGAATGTGTGGAATCTTCTCAATTAATTTAAAATGAAGCACAACACAGACTCCTCCAGCTTGATGTCAAGCTCATCGCTCAGCAATTAATCCATCCTCACAGCCAGAACCGCAGCCGCTAACTCAAGTCTGGGAATGGTCATTTGCTTGAGGGGTGCCACACAGGCCTTATGATGAATGCTACATGAGGGTTGTTATCAGTTACTTGACGAAAGTATGTCACTTCCTTAACCTGGTGGAACATACCCTCAATGTCGGCCATTACAGCAATGGTTTCCTGGCCAAACCTCAACAAGAAGTGTGCTTGAAAGATCTAGGCCTTTGTTGAGAGAAACGCCCTTGAATGAAGCAGAACAGTCTAAAACAACTCTGATCTTTTTCTTTGTTGGGTGGTACATCCCTTGATTGGGTTATACCAAATAGATATGCAAATAACTTGAGTGTATAAGAATGTATGTAACTTTGGAATTGGCAGAGATGCTTCCCTGTCACTCTGGGTGATAGGGAACCAGACTCTCCTTGCAAGTGAATCTTTAATAAACTGTTAATTGTGCTAAATACGTTTTCTTTCTTACCAGCCTAAATTATAATCCTAGACATAGAAATTTGCCATGATAGTATACACTTCTGGAAGTAAAAGAAAAGATATGTGCCTACATACCTCCAGTCCATTTATCTTGTAACAGCTCCCTGGTGTCCTCTGTCCCATTGTCTTTAACAGTATACCTGTTGTCTTCCCCTTTTAATTCTGACATCAGTTTCTCTGTACAAAACGTTACTGAGCTGCCGGGATCTAAAAATGCACATGTTTTGTTTGTACCGGCAAGATGGCTAGACTACAGCCTTCATTGCTAGCCCCAGTGTCAATAGTGGGGAGAGAAACCATTGCACTGCACGCTGTGTTGTCTGTTGTCTCTCTAGCAGACATTTCCTAAGCGTTGTTCTAATAGCCTCCTGGCTTCCCTGTATTCCTATATGAAGGCATCTACATACTAGGTCTCACTTGACAATATGTATATTGTTCTAAAAAATAAAGTTTGTCTTGGCTGCTGTCAGTCTTGCTGTCAATACCGTTGTCACGTCCATGGTGTGTATCCAAACCAAATGCAGACATTATGTAAAGTAAAAGTGAATTTATTCCATAAAACAGACACTAAACACGAACTGTAGACGTAAAGTAAAGGTGCTGAATGTAAACAGTCTGTCACGTCCTGACTGGGGGTGAATTCCAAGACATAGAGAAGGCTTGGGGCCCCAGCCAGGACATGACAGAGCCCCCCCCAATGTGCGGCCCCCAGGCCCCAAGAGGCAAAACAAGGGGGGGAGGGCGGGCAGCGGCGGCAACGGCGGCTCCGCCGGGGGCTGGAGCCGGGACGAAGGCGCGTCGTGGGGCTGGAGCAGGGACGAAGGCGCGTCGTGGGGCTGGAGTCGGGACGAAGGCGCGTCGTGGGGCTGGAGCCGGGACGAAGGCGCGTCGTGGGGCTGGAGCCGGGACGAAGGCGCGTCGTGAGGCTGGAGCCGGGACGAAGGCGCGTCGTGGGGCTTGTGCTCTGGCGCCGGTGGTCTACCTAGCAGGCCCTGGAGCGACAGCTGGTCTCCTACCAGGACCCGGGACACCGGCGGTGCGACGAGCAGGCGCTTTGGCACGGGCTGCCTGTTTACCAGGCCCCAATCCTGGGTGCCTGGCTAGTCTGCTCCCCTCCCAGGGAGACAGACGGGAGCCCGTGTTCAGCGCAGACAGGGACGGATACTCGGACTGCCTGGATCCCCCCTCAGGTACCAGCCACGGCACCCCAGGGAGCCCCGATAGCCCCCCCTAAAAAACATTTGGGGGCGGCCCTGGGATGCGGCCGTGCTGGGTGCCGAGGTAACTCATGGAACTCGGGTTGAAGGTGGACTTGTCCACCCCCTGTTGACTCCCCACCCTGGATCATCATCCGGAAGATCCCAGTTCTCGTATTCTGCCCCTGAATCGTCGGAGGAGAGAGAGTCAGATCCCCAGTCTCCCAACCAGGTGTACTTCTCTCTCCACCGACGCTGCTCGTCGAATGCTGCTGGTTCCTTATGGTGATTTATTCTGTCACGTCCATGGTGTGTAGCGAAACCAAATGCAGACAATATGTAAAGTAAAAGTGAATTCATTCCATAAAACAGACACTATACACGGACTGTAGACATAAAGTAAATGTGCTGAATGTAAACAGCAAAACAGAACTTAAACAACTTACAAATAAACGTGTAGAGTATCCACAGGAATAAATTCATAAAACAAGATTAGACTGTGAGCGTTGTCATTTGAGCAACAAACAATAAACCACACCGAGTGTGGGAATAACTCAGCCTAAGTAGGCTCCCCAATCAGAGGCAACTGAACACAGCAGGCTAGATGCCTCTCTATGCGTCATGTCCTGACTGGGGGTGAGCCCCAAGGCATAGAGAAGGCTTGGGGCCCCAGCCAGGACATGACAACTGTGCTTGAAGGCGCTTATAAATGATTGGTATTTGTAGTAGATTGTCAAGCATATTGTAAAAACAGGCTTTTTTCAACAGTTTAATTTTAATCTCTATTACTTATGTGATTGGCTGTGTGTGTGTGTTGTTCAGTGAGAAAAAATATAATCAAGCCAATCAGAAGCTAATTTTGAGTTACGTGCGGAATGGGCTTCCAGCAACTCCTCACATTCTCCTCAATAATGCTCCTTATTTTCCAGTTGTGCCGCTCTGGTATTAAAAGTAATTGTGCTTTTTTATTCAAGGTGTTTACATGAGTTAAGATGAATATCATCATTGTTAATCGTACTTGCAAGATCATTTGCAAGGCTCCAGCTAGCATGTTGGAGAAAGTATTTAGGATGTATGCATCATCATACATATACAATTATGAATGTAAAAAGGCTTACACATTAGCTAGCCCACAAACACAGAATGACAATAGCAATTCGATTAAATAGAATTATTTAGTTTCACTAACGTTAGTTGAGGTGTATAGCTAGTTTACTGTTTTCTTAATAATGTACAGTTTGCACATCAGTTTAAACGTTTTTGTTGTCATTACAAATATTGTTATGTCCTCGACCGAGCCAGCAAATCTTTGTAAACCAAAGACTAAACCAAGTACTGACACCTCCTGGTACTCATTCTCTTGAAATGACTGGTTCAGCTGGAGACAGCACAGTAGTCATGATCTAACATCACATCCATGAACTCATCATGGTTGATCTTGGCATGTCTCTCTCTCCTTTCCCACACACTGGGCCTTGGTGGCTGGATGATGAAATTGTTCCACTCAAATTGCACTGATATGTCTCCTTTAACTAGTCTTCTTCTCCCCTCAGCTATTTTGGGTTCAACTATCTGGTCATTGGTAAAATGCCTGCTACATACTTTAGAGTGGACTGTAGTAGTGAAGTGGTTCTGGCTTATTTGGGAAGCTTTGTTGATGCGGTGCACAGAGGTACAGAGCAATGTTCTGAATATTTATTTTCCTGTTTCTGAAAGAATGTGTTCTTAGATATTTTTTTTCCAAGTCTCAGTCATGTTTACTTAGCTAGCTAACATTGCGCTGTCAAACAATTGTACACAGCTCACGCATAGTTATGGTGCTGGTATTGCTCATGCTTTGTTAGAATGCAATACTTTTGCTAAGCTTGTTTGTGTGTTCTTAGCTTGTGTGTGTGTGCTGAGCCTGTTAGTGAGCATTGTTATTTCTGCACTTTCTCTCCTGTGTCATGTGTTTGTATTAAGTATGTCAATGTTCATGTGTACAGACAGAAGGATGGTGATTGTTTTATTATGAAAATAAATGTAAAGATGACATTATATAGTTCTAGTGTTTTTTGCGATGGTAGATCTCAGCTCTCATTTTTAATGAAAAAGTTATCTTGGGCTTCAAAAGTGTGGGGACCACTGCTGTAAGCAATATCACTGCCCTCTATTGGCAACAATTAACACATGGCTTGTTACAGGACCACTGTGCAGGAGGGGGCAGTAAATCCTCCAATTGCCAATAACATCAATGTTACTGCCAACCCTAAAACAAACAAAGTGAGTCCTCTATTTAAACCTGTGTTTGCATGAAAGGCATCAGTAAGCTAAAATATGGCTTTTTGACACACAAACAGTGTGTAAGAAGTCTGTCTACCTTTCAAAATTTATGTTTCACTCTCTGCTGGTCAGTTTAACCACCACGGAACACTGCATGACCTAGATACACTGATTTAGACAGACTTGAAAAGGCCAAGAAACAAGTAAATCTGTCTTTTCCATTTAACACTCCCCTAAAAATATTAAATAAGCAAGATCACTCAAGACTCCATCTTGCTCCTCATCCAAACCCACTGATTTCACTGCGAGCTACCATAACAGCAATGGAGCCAAGGAACATGGCACTCACCAGGCATAATGATGAAGCTGCACTCTCCACCTAGTGAACTTGTTTTCACCGTCCAGCTGAAGGCATCACAATCCTTCTTTATGCAGAGGAAGGTGTACTGAAAAAAGAGAGCTGGAGGGATATCATTCTTTTCATCCTAATAAAATGTTCTCTAAGAGATTAAGATTTTTGGAGGGGCGGCAGGAAATTAACTTTCAACTTGCAGGTGGTAGACCATCTTTCAGAAAGAGCACTGAAGATGTGTTGAAGGATTAGATCATTTTATTAACTATTTGGATACTTTGTGGGGTCTATGTGTGTCTTTGTATTTTTTTGTTGTGTGGTTTTCTGTGTGGGTGTGAGTCAGTGTGAAGGTTTTGGTTGTCAGGCCAACTCCGGAACACACACTAAACACGTACAGGCTGCCCAATGTTTTGAAAGTGTTGGGTTACAATAGCTACTGATGTTGGCAGCCAGTTCAGTTAGACTAGGTATGACTTTTACATATGGCTCCCTCACTTGAGAAACAGAAGCTTAAAAGGCACATACTGTATCAGATAAAATGGAAAAACATTTGGAAAATGTTTGAAAAAGGATTAAGCGTAACTACCAAACCATACACCACTAGGGTAAAAATGCACCACCTCATCTACTTAATGAAATAGATTAAATGTAGGCCAAATTCAACGCTAGACTTTTTCCTATTTATAATTTGTCTGCCTGTGTGATGGTAGTACGTTTAGTGAAGACTAGGCACTAATGTCTGAATGAAGTAGATTCCTCCTGTCCACACAAGCCCCATGTGTCCAATGTAAGAAGACTGATTGCCATATGTTCTAAACAGCCGTACAGGCTTTCATGGGCCTGGACGCTTAAACATACACAGACCCTCTTAGGTTTAACTGGACATTCATTTCCACCAATGCATGATTGTAGATTTGTAGATTCCGTTCTGAGCACTCAATGTTTGACTTCTATTGCTACTGTTGTTAGGATTTTGATGATTGTTCAAGAACGAGATAGACATTTTATACTGCTGGAACATGGTTTGCTCTTGCGCCTTCACCTTACTGTCGATCTATGGCCAATGTCCGTGTTACATTCTAAATTTCACAATAAATCGATCTGCTCACAAAACCCAAATATCGGTAAATAAAACAAATGACAGTTAAAAGAACAAAGTAAGAACATAATTCTGAACCTCTTTCACGTATATTTTCAATTAGGTAAATACCAAACATTCCGAAATTGTGTTTTTATTAGCTTTGCCGGTGGTGCAGTGGTTAGAGTGTACTGATTGTAAACCAATGCTTCAAGGTTCAATTCCTCTTGTCTGCTGCAACTTAAAATTAGCTATATGTGTTATTATTATATTGTGCACAAAAAAGTGGCGGAGAAAATAACGCATTATAAAATCCATATAATGCGTTTTACATAATAACTTAACCTTCATTTTCAATCATCTCCCTACTACACAATAGGCATGACAAGGAGGAGCTATTAAAATTACGATATTTGAAACATTCATGTAAAATCACCTGATATGAAAATGAACAATTGAATGGGTGTTTGTAATTAGTAGATACTCTAATACACAGGTTTCAAACCGGATCCACGGAGGGCCGAGTGTCTGCAGGTTTTTGCTGTCACCTTGTACTTGATTGATTAATTAAATCAATAATTGGTTAGGTCTACCCTCACCTGGTTGTTTAGGTCTGAACTGGGAACCAATTTACAGGAAAAAACAAAAACCGAGTAACCGGTTTGACACCCCTGCTCTAATAGATTAGTCTTAGGGAATTGTATTGTGCTCAGGGTGTCTTTGTTTCTTGGCTTGAGCTAGTAAAGAATGCACCCATTCCCCACCTAAAGACCGCATCGCGAATCAATAGATTTGGTCTCACAATACACAATACATGGCCAATAAACTAGACACATTTGGCATTAAATTCTGAATAGCCGCCAACAAAATACATGTTGAATGCACAACGCAATTTATGGAGAAATAAAAGTAGCGGACAATATTGTTATGCGACTGCGAAAAGGAGTTGTAAAGTCAGCGTTCAATGTTCTTGTTAGGTCAGCCAGACGTGTTAGCGACTTGACTTAAAACCAAATCTATTGATTCGCGAGACAAGCTCCTTGACATTGCCAGTTCAGTTGCCAAATATGTTATATTATGCTTTGTATTCTCAGCGACTTTTGTTCCTTGTTTTTAGGTTTGTTTCCAGTGCAGTGAGAACATAATTGTAAATTAACTCTAGAAGCGCCAGAGCGGGCAAATTTTACCCAGTGAAGAGGAAAAAAATTATATCTTCGCTCTCGATCAAATTCCAGGACCCTGCTTTTTTTACCTTTCCTAAATATGTGTGCTATTTCATTCCTGTTCAAAGTTAAATTGCGCGTTCTGCCATTTTTATTCCTGCATTCCATGGTTGCAATTCTCTTTTCTATCAGCAGATGTCGCAAGGGCTCCCGTATACGAGTCTTCTGTTATTTAGAAAAAATACATCTTTAAAGTGTATAAATATATAGATCAGTGACATTCAATCAAAATGTAGAAAGGTCCAATTAGACCAAATTACTTCAAGCAAAGGTCCGGAACGTATTATTTGTGTTATGATTCAGTGCCATACACATTGAAGTAGTCTAGTAGTTGTATGTATGTAGAAAGCAACGGTTTATTTTATTTGACTCAAGTAAAATAAAGTGTACAATTCAATAATAATAATACATTTAGCTGCAAGCAGCAATTTGGGTTGATCCACAACAATGGGGACAATTCAAAAATTGACAGACATGTGTACCGCACGCATACGCAAAATGCAGAAGCGTAAAAGCAAATGTTAAGCTGCAGCAGACAGAGGGAGTTGAACCATGAACCCTGAGTTTACAATCGGTACACTCTAACCACTGCCTTACCACTGCCTTAATAACTTGACTATTTCGGAATGTTTGGAGTATTTTTCGACTTGAAAATATACATGACGGAGTGACCTTAATAATAAAACCTACAATTACAATAGGATTACGCCTGACGGAATAACCCTAATAATATTACATTTGAAAATATTAAAAGTCCACTGAGTAGTCTAAAGTGTTTGATTGACACAGATCTGGACAAACGTAAAAAAAATACACGGAAACGGGAGCTGAGCTGAATAGCCGCCAACAAAATCCATGTTGAATGCACAACGCAATTTATGGAGAAATAAAAGTAGCGGACAATATTGTTATGCAACTGTGAAAAGGAGATGTAAAGTCAACGTTCAATATTCTTGTGAGATCTGCCAGATGTGTTAGCGATTTGACTTGAGACCAAATCTATTGATTCGCGATGCAGTCTTTAGGTAAGGGATGGGTGCATTCTTTACTAGCTCAAGCAAAGAAACAAAGAAACCCTGAGCACAATACAATTCCCTAAGACTAACCTAGAGTATCCACTAATTACACACACATTCGATTGCTCATTTTCATATCAGGTGATTTTACATGAATGTTTCAAACATTGTAATTTCAATCGCTCCTCCTTGTCCTGCCTATTGTGTAGTAGGGATATGATTGAAAATGACGGTTAAGATATTATGTAAAACGCATTCTATAGATTTTATAATGCGTTTTCTCTGCCACTTTTTAGTGTACAACATAATAATAATACATAGGAAAGTTATTGACACAACCATTTCGGAATGTTTGGTATTTACCTAATTGAAAATATAGATGAAAGAGGGTTAGAATTATGTTCTTACTTTGTTCTTTTAAATGTCACTTGTTTTATTTAGTGATATTTGGGTTTTGTGAGCAGGTCGATTTATTGTAAAATTTTAAACGTAACACGGACATTGGTTATAGATTGACAGTAAGGTGAAGGCGCAAGACAATCTCCTTGACATCACCAGTTCAGTTGCCAAAGTCAATGTCACTTGTTTTATTTAGTGATATTTGGGTTTTGTGAGCAGGTCGATTTATTGTAAAATTTTAAACGTAACACGGACATTGGCTATAGATTGACAGTAAGGTGAAGGCGCAAGACAATCTCCTTGACATCACCAGTTCAGTTGCCAAAGTCATTTTCACTTCATATTTTCTACCTCTGCGATTTGTATTATTCCACCAATATTTTGAAACTGTAATGTTGAGCGCGATATTATATCGTATAAAATCGAGTCTTTACACATTGTAGTTACTGCAATTGTTACACCCTTACCACGAAAACGGAACAAACACTGAATCAAAACACTTTGACACAAGATAAAACAGACACCCAAAAGTTTTGGCCTTGACTTTGGATCTGTACAAGAAGCGCCATCTAGCGACCATTACGTGTCAGTAAATACGTCCCTGTCTGTAGACTCATGGGCAAATTTTGCCCAAACTGTGCTTTAGGGGGGTAACAATGGCTCGGCGCTTTTAGTGTTTAGGGATAATGAATTAGTGTTTACATCAGTAGATATGTGGTATGAATGACTGACTGAAGTGCCTGACTTTATAGTAACTACAGCATCATAAGGAATGTATGTATTTCATGAATGATGAAATAGGTCACACTTTTAAGTATAGCTTTGTTTTGTATGACATTACGGATTAATGTATGCTTTATTTCTAATGGTCACACTTTAGAGTAAGAGCAGAATGCATTCTAAATTACAAATGTTTCACTTCAAAGCTATCACAATATTCCACATAAAGTGTCAATACAGATATCTATTCTGCTGATTTGTGGTGTTTCATAATTAAAAGGTTACAGGTTACAGTTTTTAACTTTTGCGAAGGGGTTCATGGGGAATACATGTGTATATGTAGTTTAGAACCATAGCCAAAAGCAGGGTATTTCTGTTATGTTGCAATGCTAAACAACAGGGCTTGAATGCAATCAACATTCCACTGGGTGAACTGAATGGGTGAAAGTGTGAATGGCCTGATTGGGTCCAGCACCACATGGCATAGAGTGTTATAATTTGTGTGTGTTCCTGAACACTGGGTTTTCAGAAGAAAGACAATATCCTTCCAATATCCTATTGTTGAAGGCTGTTATAGCTGGGTAGCAATGTTCTGTCATGAGCATGTATCATCCTGCAGTACAACATGAGCATGCCTATGGACATTGGTGGCACATCATTTACAAAGCTTTTATTAAGTATGTAGGCATTGGTCAATAATATTTGTTTTGGAAGAGTCTTTGTTGTACACTGTAAGGACATTTTCTTGGTTAAAGTAGCTTCAAGTGTTTGTAGTTCGGATGTTGTTTAGTATTTTCAGTTTAGTCTGTTTTCAGAGAAAGTCATTGTTATGTCATGGTTTCATGGACCTGCTAGTAGAGGTGCCTCTTGGCATCTCTACCTGACAGTTTGGTGCTCCCAGCTGCTTCTAGTTGTCCCTAATTGGGGAGCCTACCTAAGTTGCCTGTTTTTGTTTCAGTTTGTAGATTATTGTTTGAGCCTTAGTAGCCTCTGTTGCGGTCAGCTTTAGAATCAGAATCAGCTTTATTACCAGCTTTAGTAGGTTTACGCATACAAGGAATTTTCTTTGGTGCTATGGTGCATGACAAAAAACACAGTAAGTGGAATTTAGGTAGAACACAAACATTGACACAGTAAATGTAAAATGTGTAAACATTTACTGTATAGTCACTTAAAGTGCAATGTGCGAGTAGGAATTCCAGAGAAGTGCATTAATGTAATGCATTACGTTATGGGGGGCCAGTGACCGTGGGGTCGTCTGGCCTTATTGATGAGGCAAGCTGTTGATGGGAAGAAACTGTTCTTGTTGTGTGAGGAGTTGGTCCTTATGGACCATAGCCTCCTGCCTGAAACAGTTTGTGTCAGGGTGGAAGGTGTCAGCCGCAATCTTTCTGCACCAGAAAGATTGTCTGGTCTTTGTCTGCACCAGTTCACTAGGTGGTCGATCTACCACCTGTAAACGGACTCATCCCCACTAGAGATGAGCCCAATGAGGGTTTTCACCCTCAAACTTCAGGAGCTTGACGGATTGATGACTGGAGGTGCAGCAGTTGGTGAAGAGGGAGAAGTGCATAGGAGAAATTACACAGCTTAGAGGGGATCCGGTGCTGATAGTCCATGGGAAAGAGACATGTGTCCCGAGCTTCACGCGCTGCCTCCTCCTGTCAGGAAGTCAGTGATCCACCTGCAGGTTGGTTCAGGCACTTGCAGCTGGCAGAGCTTGTCCTGCATCAAAGCTGGAATGATGGTATTACAAGCAGAGCAGAAGTCCACAAACAGGATCCTGGCATTGGTTACCGAGAAGTCAAGATGCTGGAGCATGAAGTGATAAACCATGAAAATTGCATTGTCTACAGACCTGTGGGCTCTGTAAGTAAACTGCAGGGGGTCCAGGAGAGGGCCAGTGATGGCTTTAAGGTAAAACAGCACAAGGCGCTCAAATGACTTTACTACCACAGAGGTCAGGGCAACAGGTCTGTAGTCATTAAGTCCTGTGATCCTTGGTTTCTTAGGGACGGGAATGATGGAGGAGATCTTGAAGCAGGCATTGCATATTTCCAGCCAGGTGTTTTATAAGGATTTATGTAGCAAAGGTAGGCAATTACTGCAGTAAAAGTAGGAACAAAACAAGCATGGCTTCATAAACTAAGTTACTACCGTCGCTTGAATCGGCAGACTAAGTTGTATTAAATGTAAGCACTTAAATCACCCTCAGTGTATGGTTGGCCTGATTTGCCATTTTCTTGTCATGATGAAGCTTCCGCATCACTCTTGCCTTTTGTCATTTGTTATATTCATCCATTTTGGCCAGTCTCTGGGAGAAATAAGACAGACAGGTTTTTCCCTACAGTGCACAAGAAAGTATTTCTACAACCTCCTTTCATGAAATGCTTCGCTTTTAGAATAAACGTTGACTTTTTTTCATTTTCTTGCTGGCTGTCTGCTTTTTTATGGTAGGAAATGTAGGGCTGTTGCCGAAAGAGTTACTGATGTTGTTTCATATAAACAAATGGGTTCCCAATGTTAAAATGAAACCGCGCACACTGTCAGAATCTCTTGTGTGTGCTTCGGAGGATGAAGGTTGGTGGCAATACATTGCTGTTTAGCTGCAGCACCTTGGCAGTGCTTGCTGAGACTTGTAGTTGCAGTGCGACATGGACCCAAATAATTGTGTTGTTTGGCACTAAGGCCTTATGCTTGAAATATGTGTTCCAGGCCATCTGACGTTAAAATGTCAAAGGTGCAGCTACAATATAAGCAGGGGCTAAATAATGGTTAGCAGTTTTATGTCCCATCAACACTTTAGCTGAATGGACCTTTTGTCCATGGTGCTTGGAAGAGGAGACTATTTTTGGCATCCACTATACATAAATCGCCATCTGATCCAGGGTGAGCTGTACATTTCTATGGAACGTAACATAATATTATCGTCCTGTAAAATATAATTAGAATTGACTGGATTAGGTGCCTCTTGACTATATCTCTTGTATGGCATGTTAAATGAGGTACTCTAAAACATTTTTTATCCAAACTAGTACTAGCCAGACAAATATTGGCAAAATACTGTCATTGAAGTTAAGCGATTTGGGGGTGTTCAGCATAGTATTGGGGCACATTTTTTTTTTTGATTTACTACATGTTGCATAGTGTTTGACATGCTTGGACTTATGTGTAGTCATTTGAAGGACAAATTTGGAAGATGTATTACACTGCTATAATAGAACTTGGTTTATTGTTTTCATGGAGCACCACCCATCCTAACCCCTCCCTCACTAAATCCTCTTCTCCAGATAATTGGAATGATAAAACCTTTATTAAGATGCATTTTACATTTATAACAGTGGCTCATATAACTCTGCAGAGATTCTGGCACACTGGATTGTGTTTTACCTACAGCTCATGTCAGAGTTATGGAATGTTGAACACATGCTATTCCGGTTAATCAGCCCACAGACTTGAACGTACTCTCCCAAGACAATTCATTTTCACTTCCCAAAACATGGAAACTTTTAAACAAAAGGAAAGCAGTAAGGCAGTTTCTATTTTTATTTTACATTTCTGGTTGAGCAGAAGGGGAGGACATACATTTATGCCAGTCTATGGCATCAACGCCTAGTCCTGCGAGCTACCCACGCAGGCTTGAAGGTGAGCAACAACAACAAAAACATATATAAAAACATTGAAACCCAATTTCCCCCCCTATATATTTTTTTATGTTATTTGTTTGTCAACCGCCTCTTGAGGATTGACCACAAGTTCTCAATGGGATTAAGGTCTGGGGAGTTTCCAGGCCATGGACTCAGCGGCATTGATTTGCTAACACAAGCCAGCTCCATCTGAACCTTCACCAGCAGTCCCCTGTGGAAGGCGGTCCGTAGAGCTGGCTCGTTCCAGCTACTGCTCGCCACCACCGTCCAGAATGCCAGAGCGGATTGCCGTAGTATTTTTCAGGAGCTACTTTTCGGAGTTCCCTCACAAGAGCTGATTTAACAGGGCTGTCCTGTGGTCTGATTATTTTTGGGAATCAGGGATGCCGCCTTTTCCAAACTAAAGAGGAGGGGGACCATCCGGCTTATAAACAGCACACAGTTCAAAGAGTCCGTAATCATATGGGGGTGCATTGGTAACATGACATAGGTGACTTGCATATCCGTGAAAGCACCATTAATACTAAACAATATATACAGGTTTTGGAATAAAATATGCTGCAGTTTTGACAATGGCTTTTTTAGGGAAGGCTTTGCTTATTTCTGCTAGAAAATGCCAACAAATACCACATTCTGCAAGTATTACAACAGCATCATAGTAAAAGAATCTGGGTGCTAAACTGGCCTGCCTGCAGTAAAGACTGGTCAGCCATTAAAAACATTATGAAGTTATAAATATGACAAAAAAGAACCCCAAACTGTTGAGCAGATGTATTTCTATATCAAGCAAGCATGGGAATACATTTCACTTTCTAAACTACTGCAAACTTTGGTCTGAGACAGGGGGGTCCAGTGACACTGTGGCCCTATCCAAGGGAGGCCTCGGACAGGACCCAACAGGCAAGAAATCAATCCACCCACATTGCCAGGCATCAGCCAAAGGGACATCGACTAACCGAAACCACCCTATGTGAGGGCCGAGTATTGCCAGCAGAGTTAGTTTCAATTGTTTGAAGGGCGCAAAGGAGAGACAGCAGCAAGCCAGTGACTCCGCCCTCAAGTGGCATTGGAGAGCAGGTATCGCAGTGGAGATGAGAGCCCACCAGGCAAGACAGCAAGGGTGGACAGTATCGAGCCATTCCGGCCACCTTCAACCCCTGGGCCAGGCTACATTAGTCAAAAACCATGCTGAAAAGATGTGTCTTTAGTAGACACTTAAAAATTGCCACAGAGTCTGCATTTCTAACCGTAATTGGCAGATTATTCCACAGTAGCGGAGCTCTATGTGAGAAATCCCTGCCTCCGGCTGTTTGTTTAGAAATTCTAGGTATGACCAGTAGGCATGCGTCTTGCAATCTTAAGTTACGTGTAGGTATGTATGGCTGGATCATTTCAGAGAGATATGCAGGAGCAAATCCGTGTACTGCTTTATAGGTCAACAGTAAAACCTTACAATCAGCCCTAGCCTTGACAGGCAGCCAATGTAGCCAAACACTTACAGAGTATTATTAAAAGAGGAGATGCACCACAGTAGTAAACATGCCTTTGTCCGAACTTCTTTAAAATCCTGACAAACAGCTGCTATAATTTAGCGGAAACCTTTGGTATTCCAACCATAGTCCTTGCAATGGGTAGACAGCAAGTTGATGAGTGTGCTTTCATCCAGGGGAAGTACTGAGTGAAAGTGCTTACTAGACTGAAGTGGTAACACGTAAAGTCCTGACAAACGTCCGCTCTAATTGAGCGAAAATGTTGTCTTTTATTGAAAAAACAACGTTACAAAAAAATAGAGATACAATTGAGAAATATGCTAAATCATTGGCTGAGAGACTGCCTGATGAATTACAAACTTGAAAGCAAATATCTCCAATATATGGAATCCAGGAATCCAAGACAGAGGATATCCTCTAAAACAGATATGAGCTTGTAAAATCATTGATAAAGGTTCTCTGTGGTTCTATTGATGTCAGGGCCCATCCTGACCTATGTCCATCTGGTCCCATGGCACCCTCCGGTGGCCTATGTGCACAGTGCGCCTCACAGTCACACAACACTCAGTCATCAAGCACCTGGCCAATTCACACACCTGTCCCTCATCAGTGGTTATTATCTCCCTACTTAGCTTCCTGGTTTTCGACACCACCTTGTCGATTCAAACTAAGT
>JACXGK010003720.1:0-43182 GCA_016801125.1 Novumbra hubbsi
TAACTAAGAAATGGTTTAGTCTGCGGTGAAAACAATAATAGGTTGT
Source organism: Novumbra hubbsi (assembly GCA_016801125.1). Taxonomy (NCBI): domain Eukaryota; kingdom Metazoa; phylum Chordata; class Actinopteri; order Esociformes; family Umbridae; genus Novumbra; species Novumbra hubbsi. The sequence goes on from JACXGK010003720.1 coordinate 47, forward strand.
ACCTAAACAGTTCTAATCATAACAACAACATAAGACTGCTGACTTGTTAATAGTAAACTTGTCATGTACAAGTTCATTACCTGGGAGAGATCAGGAACAGATAGGAGTTGCTCCAGTCTGAAGACCAAACCTCCCACAAGGGCCTGCAGTGCTTTGTCAAATTTTGAGTCATACTGTCTTTGGAACTCCCCCTACAAAATAAGGAAAGGCTAAACGTGTCTGTCAGGTGGAGACATTCCAGGCAACAGTGAGAGCGATTAAGCCTGCCAAACCTGGAAGAAGTGCTTCCTCTCATAAGGGTTTTTCAGCAAGGTCTGGACCAACACCACAAACTTAGCCTGCGACTCCTCAACTTCTGTATCTTCCTGCTGTAACAGAATGACAATGTAAAGACGATGACGCCATTACTGCTAGTAAGATACTGTTACTACAAGCATCCATGCCCTTTGTAGGATGGATTAAGAGATGGTCTTACCCCTTTGGATACACAGATGTTTATATTTTCTAGTAGATGATGGATGGCCTGAGGATCAGGCGGAAAATCCTTGCGAAATATCTCCAAGATCATCTAAATATTTAAAATGTTTGCATTATTTGGGTAGCGTCACATCTACGGATTACAATGTATTTATTCTTTTTACGACACAAATACGACACAATTTATTGCCCCTTCGTGCAATAAATCAAGTCATTGGGCGAACTGTAGATTGAGAAACAGAAATGCTTATTAAAAAGTAGCAGGCCGCATTTTTCTTGTTTGGAAGAATTGGTGGACAGTATTTGACCTAATAGTACAGCACAAAAATGTTTAGTGAATCTAACAGTTCAATCTATAAACTGCACTTCCTAAGGGATCAACGCATAATTTAGTTGTCTGACACTTCCACCCAAAATTAGTGGAAGGTCAGATGGAAATATGCATCTAACCTGGTTTTCATTAGCCATAATAATATAAGATTCCCAGCATAATAAGCATTGGCTTAATCGTGGTAATCTACCAACAAACCATCTCCCACAACACCTTTCCCCAAATTGTAATGTTAAAAAGTTGTTGCTGGAGGGCTGAGCGTAGAACGATGGTCACTACCATGAAAGCTAATTTAAAATGGGGCGTTGTAGTTTTTTAAAAAAGCCTGCAGACTAGGTTCAACAAAGAATAACCAAATGCACTACCCATGAACACACATACAAGTCACTCACCCTTGCTCTTAAGCCTAGAATGAGTTGAGCCCTCTGTTTAAAACTGAGCAACTCTGGAACTGCTTCAGTCACCACAGTCACAAACTCCTCGACCTTTCCATAGTGCATCACATTTCGTTGATTCACAACATGCCACACAAATGAATACATCAACCGCAGAGGAGAAACCAACAGACGCAAAGCCACGAGAGGAAGAGGGGAACCTATGGCAAGAAGACATGGAACAAAATGTTACTATTGAACGAAACCTCCGTCAAAAAGCTGCACTGATGTCTACAACAATTGTGTAGTACCACTGCCAAATCATAGTCGGCAATTAGTTTAATAAGCTAAAAAACGAGTATTACCAATCTATGGCATATATGAAAGGTGTAATGTGTGCTTTATTATGTGTCAATCTAAATCCTCAAAACAAAGCAGTAACAACTACAGACAATACTGTAACTAATGTTGGCCAACTTAGCTACGTTCTTTAGTTGGCTAGCTAGGAACCAAGTTACGCTAGCTATTTACAGAATAAAATAAAGCTATCAATAACAATATTAAGCAAGATACTTACATTCTAATTGTTATGCTAACTAAAAAGCTATATTATTATATACATTTCATTGACCCATTAGGGGATATATGTTCACATTTAACCTTAAGTTAACTAGGTACAATAGTAGCTAGCTAACGTTAGCCAGCTACATTACTTTAAGAAAAAACACCTACAGTACCCGTAGTAGTATTAGCTTTGGCTCTTTTGTCCATGGTGGAAAACTTGCTATCAAACGTATGTTACGAACAATAAAAAACAAATCTAACAGCATACACCTATATGATATTTTTTTAAATGTGAGAAAATCTTTGCCGGTCTTCCTCTGGGGGGTTTAATTTGTGATTGGCAACATACCTTAAGGTGCATTACCGCCACCAACTGGCCTGGACCTGGTCAGATGTAATTAGGGGCCGAACAACAAATTACCTTACAGACAAAAAAATTAAAAATGTTTTCTCAGAAGCCCCTGTACCAGACGATAGTGAGAATTACATTGCCTACGCACTAGAGGTTAAAGCGTTTTTCTGAAGAGCCGTGACATGACTTTTGCTGGCAGTTTATCCTCCTTCGCACGGGCTCTTTTAGGTACTGTAACCCGACCAAGGTGCACCTTGCAGTGTAGCCTCTATAGTTCTGCTGGTAAAGCTCTGGCACTTCCTCCTCGCACAAAGGAGCAGATACAGATGTATTAGGAAATTATGCATAGTAATAATATATTTAGGCTTATGGTGAATCCTACATAGACACAATACTTGTTTTTGGATGTGTGCAGTGAAGACTACACTCACTTGCAATTCACTCCAGCTCAGTAATTACTTAATTGGAATGTTGTACTGCCTTGCCTCCATTGGATGGCAGTATAGTCATTTGAAGAGCAGGTCATGCTTCTACTAACTGTGTGCCCCAAATCGTTTTGGTTTCATAGTATAAAAACAGATGCCCCATTTTAATTTAATAAAACAGCCTAGTTTGAAGGGCTTTCTAGGCATCGTGTGCCGGAAATACCAAATTGATCATAGTTTAGTGTGATTGTATATAAAAAGCATAAAATAATATCCCATACGGACAGAACATATATTTGAAATATACACTGCAAAAAAAAGTGGGGACACGTAATCATCACAATATAACAACAAGTCAACTCAACTTCAGGGATATCAATCTGTCCGGTTAGGAACAATGTCACACGTTTCTGTGCGAATGAAAGTGACAACAGGTGCATTGGAGAGGCAAAAGCAAGACAACTCCCAAAAACGGGAATGGTTTTGCAGGGGGTGGCCACAGACAATTGCTCTCTCCTTATCCTTTCTGACTGATTCTATTGAAGATGGCGTTTCTATACCCGGAGACGAGCTGTTACACAAGGATAACAGACAAGGAGGAGGAACTGGAACTATCACTGCCAGAGTCCTATAAAATGACCTCCAGCGTACTACGGGTGTGCATTTATCCGACCAAACTGACGGAACAGACTTTATGAGGTTGGCATTAGGGCTTGACATCTTCTAGTGGCGCCTGTGCTCATAGCCAAGCATAATGCAGTTGTTTCCACAAGTGTTTATTTATCTGCTGATAATTTTCATGTTTAAATAGTTTAATAATAAATTTTGGCCATGTGCTCTTATAATCTCTACCAAGTACAGCCAGAATTGAACTCCTGAGATCCTAGTTCCTCTCTAGGGATATTTCAAGGTTCTGGTCTACGGAGGACGTTTTTCCTAGCCACTGTGCTTCGATTTGATCGGTATCTGTTTAGGTCCTTTCTAATAATGGCTCATGTAAAATACATTTGATTGATTCGTGCAAATGATCTGTCACAAGGTGTATGTTCACTCTCACGTGTTGTCTGGGTCATACTGCTATCAGGCAGCTTTTCATCACACACACACACACACACAGATCCACTCTTTTTTTCATTCTCTTTTTGGTCTCTCTTGTACTTTTTTACTCGTTCCCTCTCTCACACACACACACGCTATGACTGAGTGGCAGTGGACCAGTCACACAATGCTGTCCTTGTGCTCTATACAAAAGGTCAGATGAATCAAAGCATATGAATCACAGACAGCCTCTCTCCCAGGCTTCAGACGCACTTCTAAATACACATCATGGCCAATATCCCCCTATTCCTGGATGTTACTAAGATATCGACTCACAATCCATTTGACAACATTAAGGACAAATGTTTTGCCTTGATTGTTTATGACAAAGCACAGAGCTGATTTTATGAAATGACATCATTTAACTTTAAGGTCCAGGGTGGGTTATGAATGGGAATAACTGCTCCTTGAATGAAAGTGGTTTTCCCCTTTTAGATAGAAAACATATATCACATATGTGTGTGTGTATGCGTGTGTGAGAATGAGAGAGAGAGAAAAACAGATAGTGTGTGAGTGTGTGAACGGTAGTGACAGACTGTTGTGTCTGTAGGCGGCACTGGCGCTACAATAAAGACTTGAACATTTCTGTGAGGACAGCCGGACTCTGGTCCATATTATTTACACATGTCATCATGACTAGTCCTCCATCTAAATTCAGAAACATTCGATTTCAAGTATTGCTCAGTAACTACTCGCGTTCCATATGAAGAGCAAGGTGAGTAAAAGGTTTATGCTGATATTCGAAATGTAAAGACTGTAGTTGTGTCATATTTAGGACAGTTTGAGTGAACTTATGTCAAGTCGAAGCCATGGACAAGTGAGTGCAGAAATCCAGGGAGCTTGCGAAAGTAACGTCCTCTCTATGAATTGGTTCTTCGTTCAGATTTGGACAACCACGTGTGTCGTCCTGTTTCTGTTGTCAAGTTTTGGAGTATGCTCAGGAGGATTCGGAAATCCTGTAACAGATGACGTGAGCAGATTGTTGTTGTCATTGGTACGAACTGAACTACACACTGCAGAAATAGACTGGTTATTGTTTTGACACATGTTATTATTAAAGTACTTGAGATGTACTTGTACAGAATTAATGGATTTATTTCTTACAGAAAAACAACATTCCGCAAGACTATTCAATTCCTGTATATCATGTTCCTAAAAATATGGTAAGTACAGTAAATGTTTCAAAAACAAAGCCTCACGCGTATAGGTAGAAGGTTCGGCTTTTCTTACATTCTGTCATTGATTTGGGAAATGAATGACATAATTCAGTGGATTTCCTCCATTGTATTTATCCAGAGTGGTGTGTGCTGGTTTCTGCTGAATATTTATCCACTGGAACAAAGCCTTAGGGAGCTGACACAGGTGTTTGGTGCCAATTCTTCCAACAAAGAGAATATTTTGCTCTTCATCACCATGCTGCAAAACCTACGCTTCAAACTTGATCATGAGGAGCTGGTAATGCCTGTCAGTTCTGGCAAACCCCATTACTTTACTGTAAACACAGATTAATCACAGCAATGCTGCAAGAGTTATTCGATGAACTTAAGTCATCTTTTTTTCCTGCAAATTAATTATAATTGTTTAGGCCATTTCAATTGGCCTCCACCCACAAAGCACCATACCATATTCTTGCTAACCAACTATGCCTGCTCAGGTGGGCAATTAGCTCTTTTGTTATTGGTAGTATAAAATTAACCAACCCTTAGTTTGTAAGACAATTTGTAAATTATTCAAAGGGTCAAATGATTTGTTCATTAACATTAATAATATCTACTTTATATTCAACACTCCGGATGTTTTAAAGATTTCTATTCTTCTATTTGTACACCATTTCCTTAATAATTTCTTAACCAATGTTTAATGAAATTATGACATTAAAGTATGGTCATGTTTTTATGCTTGAAAAATTATCAAATAACAGCTCACAAATGAATCTTGTGAGTTGAAATGTTTTATTGCTTTGACAGTTCTATAATGTGACGAGACAATCCTTACATCTTGCCTATTCGTCTGTATTTCCAGGAAGTGACGATGCAAATGTTCAAATGTCACTACAGGGAGGTAAAATGGCCAACAGGGCAGTATTTTGACTATGTCAGAACCATACTGAATTCTTCAGGACAAGGGAGAAGAGGATTCCGTTGTGCACCGCCCCCATGCCCAGCACCTTCGTCAGCACCAGGTAAGAAACAATCCTCTACAGGCAGCATTCTAGTGACATATACAGTGCCCACCACAATTATTGGCACCCCTACTAAAGATGAGTAAAAAAAAGTGCTCTAAAAAATGTTAGCCTTTTGGTGATTTGCTACATGCCCCATAAAAGAAATGTTATGCTGCAAGATCCAATGATGACCCGGTTTTTGTTTCCTGGCAAAATCAGACAGATTCAGACTTACATTTTCTAGTATTTCATGGAGCTCATGATGCCATGTACCCTAACAAGGTTCTCAGGACCTTTGGAGGAAAAACAGCCCCACAACATCACAGAACCTCCAACATACTGAACAGTGGGTATCAGGTTCTATAGCCATCTTTCTGTTTACACCAAACCCACCTTGTTGCCAAAAAAGCGAAATGTTTATTTTATCTTTCCATAGCGCTCAGCTCCATTCAAAGTTCTAATAGCATTTTTTATCAGTGTGACATTAAGCTAATTTGCCAAAAGGGTTAATTTTTGCAACCCTCTTTAATTCATCTTTAACTAGGGGTGCCAATAAGGCACTGTGAAGGGCACTGTAGTTTTCAAAAGCCTTATGAAATTAGAGGGCACTGTGGTTTTCAAAAGCCTTATGTAATTAGAGGGCAATGTAGTTCGCTCAGACCAGTGTTCCATGTGGTTGTTACTAGGAAGTGAAGCAGAGCACCATGATCAGACTCGGTCAAGGGGTAGCCTGCTGTCCCTGCTTCTGATACCAGCCACAGCCTGTGTGTTCCTCATTGTATGGGTGGTAAGTTCACAACTTGAATGACTTGCTTAGACTACATGAGAGCGTCTGGGCCAAGAGACGTTCCGCTAAAACATGAACTTCACAGCCTCTACTAATCATTACATGTGTTAGCGCTGTAACTGTGACACTGGTGTATTTACTGATGTGTTTCTCTCTTCAACAGGTTAAATCTATGACAGGAGGCTCCCCAGAGATGAACCTTGACAGAGGCCAGCAAATGCTGTCCTCTGATGTGGAGCAGTCCTCAACCATCCCGATACAACTTCAACAGCTCACCAGTCCATCTGATGTACCTACAACGGGATCAGCCTGACCACCGCTGAGAGAGCCGACGATGACCATAAAGCTGCATGATATCTGTGAAAGACCAAATCTGGAAAGTGATTTGGTAACTGAAATGGAGCTAATATCTCAGGGCTGGACTGTATCTCTAACACAAAACGATATCTGACTAACGGATAGCCGCGACAAGAGATCATCTCTACAACTAAACTATTTAGACTACCATTTCAATGACACCATATATCGCGGGTTCCCACTTAGTCCATTTCTGTCAAATCAAAATACGACACAACATCGGAGACAACCTTCACTGAATCTGTCAGGATAATGGACTTTGTTGTTGCCAAAAGATCTATTGCTACTGTGTAGCCACACAGTATGTGCTGATCTATTTTTTTGTCTAACCCTTTCTTTGAGTCATATTATCAACATGTGGGACAGCCATAAGACTTCTACAGTGTGTGTGTGTGTCAGTGAGTAAGATACCCTGCTCTGGATGATCTCAGTTAGGAGCATAACAGAGGCTTGTTCTTGCCACAAAAGAAAAGAGCCGTAGGCTGAAGGAAATACCAGTTCCATGCTAACCGACAGACACAAATCCTCATGAATCACAAACCGCCTGATCCACCATCCAGACACAAGGAAAGCAGGACTCTGGCTTCTCTCACGCTGCACCATAACACGTATCAAGCCTTAGGACAGAATTCTAGCATTACTTACAAGATGTCATGGATATATTGCCGTTTAACTATTTTCTAGTGGTCAAATTGAATAACTTAACTGGGGGCAGGATTATACCAGGTGGATTGATAGCATAGGAGAATCTTTAGGTTCATTTTGGGACCAGATCAGAAGCTCCAGTATATACATTCCAGTATATACATTCCTGTTGGTTTATACTTTAAAGAGAATGTTTGTCCTGTGTGGGAAATCTGTCACATTTTACTGTCCTCTGAACTCCAAAAAATATTTAAGCTGTTAGATGAATAAAATGTGACAGATTTCAATCAATTAAATAAATAAAAATCGACACACTCAACAAGTTCTAGTTACTATCACAAAGATGGCTGCTAGAACACTGTGTAGAATTATAACAAATGATCACGAATATTTAATAATTTCTATCTCTGTTATTTAACTAGGCCCTTGTATCCTGTGACGGCTTGATTATTTAATTTAAACTAACATATATTTCCATTTCTCAACATTGCTCTTATGTGTGGATGGTGAACTAATGTTAAAGGCTATACAAATGTTAAAGGCCATTCAAAAGTTGATATTTCAATTTGATACCCATTTCACAACATGTATCAGCCAATACTTGACAATCCTGCATTCAAGGACATTCTGTGTCTCAAACAATGGCATGTGCAACAAACGAAAACAAAGGATGTAAATACATGTCTAATCTACAACAAACTGCAGAAAAATATGCATTCATTTTGAATTAAGGTTGAAAATTATTATTAAAAAGTACCAGTCAGGTTATGTTTATATAGTTGACAACCCTTTAAGAAAGCTTTCACATTATCTAAATCTCAACCGTTTATATTTATAGTTAGATAGATATGCAAACTCTTGAATGTTTTAGCATTTAACTAAAGCAAGTAGTAACTTTGATAATTTGTGCTTTTATCAAAAATGTATTCAATTACAAATGGATGTACCCTTCAACAACCCATTGTGGTATGTCATATCTGCCCCTTCAACAACCCATTGTGGTATGTTGTCTCTGCCCCATCAACACCTGCAGTCCCAGCTGTAGCAGAAGTAACTGTGTAATCGGAGGAAGGTTTTAGTACAGGTCTGTATCACTGTGTGAATACATGTTTACTATTAGGAATGTGTAAACTCAAACAGTAGTAATCTCCAGTATCTTCAGGCTGGACTCCACTGATGGTCAGAGTGAAGTCACTCCCAGATCCACTACCACTGAATCTATCTGGGATCCCAGAGTTACGGGTACTAACTAAATATATAAGGAGTTTAGGAGCTTCTCCAAATATCTGTTGATACCAGGCCAACCGCTGTCCATGGCTATCACTGTATACAGAACTACCAGTCTTACAGCTGAGAGTGACTGAGTGACCCTCAGAAACAGCTTTTAATGCAGGAGTCTGAGTCACAATATACTGTCCTCTGGACTCTGAAAGAGATGTAAATTACATTTACATAAAAAAAAGAAATCTCCTTAATTTTTGACTTATTTAATTTTATCAATTGTACTTATGTATTACATTTGTATTTATTTAGGTTATTATTGTCAGTCAATCTCTGTAAATAATGTTACCTTGAATAAAGAGGGTGAAAATCCAGATGAAGATGATGGTCAAAGTCATGGTTGTTGTTGGTTCTGTTGTCATAATGAACAGGTCTCAACGATGAACTCTCCGGGTTATATACCGTCCTAGAGCAGTCAAGCATGTGCTCTCAACATCCTCGCTGTGAAAAAGGAGTTTGAGTGTGTGGTTAGCGTGCATATAATTAGCGCAAAAAAGACAAAATGCATAAAGTTCAGCTAAATGTTGTTTAAACATTAGTCTGTCAATGATATAATCAATTATCATCCATGTCTGAGTAACAATTTACAAATTGTTTTGTAAATAGTCCCCCCATTATAGGGCCCCAGACATTTTTGGACATATTCACATTATGTTGTCATGCAGTTGTCATGTTTAGCTGTTTGTCCCTAACCTTGGCATGCAATGATCTCCTGAAGACTGCTCATTGACATCAAGTGGTATTGTCAATTGGGATACTCTGCCAGGACACTGTCCCAGCTATTTTCGGTCGCTGCCTGTTTTGGGGCTTTTCCCCTTAGTCTTGTCTGTAGCATGTGAAAGCTCAATTGGATTTTCATCGGGAATTGACTGGTTGCATGATGAAATACTGTCTAAAGCAGGGGCCACTAATTGGCGGACCGGGTCCGGACCCAGGCGGTTTCCTATTCGGACCAGGACCTATAATCAATACATTTCTGAAAATGAATACACTTTGACGAAACGTTTCCATTTCAATCTGCACAACATTTCTAGACTCTACCGCACTGGTTTAGCGGCCCACAAAACTCAGACAACTCGCATATGCCTTGCAAATCATCCTACGTTAAGCTACTCAGCCTATCAAATATGTGCACTTGCCTCTAATTCGAATGATACACACCTAGACACAAACGGAAGATAGACAAAAGGTAGCCTAATAGTCGGAGAACTCAATTAGTCAGAAAAACGTTCGTTCAAACGGCGTGCTCTAGAAAGAGAAAAGCAAACAGCAAAAACAAAACTTTTAATGTGGACTGACTCTTATTTGCACATTCTTCCCACGGGTAGTTCAAAACCACTATGTTTTAATATTTTCCGAGACCTTGGCAATTAAAAGTGGCAACGTGAAGCGCCACTACGAGACAAAGGACACATTCTTTGGTCAAATAGTTCAATGATTTCAAAACATTCAAATCATCTTCATAATATCCTTAAAAATGTAAAAACAACTTAGTACACTACAAAGTTCATCAACCTAACAGAATGAATTTAGCCTCATAATCGTGGTATTGTGCTCTTTACTTTTCTTACACACATATGATGTCAAAAAGATATTGCAGTGGCACTGAACCTCTGGTCAAAGTAAACCATTTAAGCTTAATTTCTTTAGTTGCATAATAAAGCATCAAGCTAGTCACTTCTCTATCTCCAACCTTCTGGGAACAGGGTGAACATCTGGTTGCAGAGCAGAGATATTCAGGGAAAACCAGATTCACCCACCCCTGTCTATGCAAATGTTTCACTCCGACAGCTCACATTCTAGTTTCACTGGTTAACTGCCTGAACTCCCCTAGAACGGGCCAGGTGTGGAGGTTAGATTGGGTTCAATGTGGACTCGTAGATGACACATAACAAGGGTTACCTAATTATTAATATACAATTGTCTAGATCATTCATTTATCCTGTTATATCTGTTTCCCATTGACAGATCCAGGCGTCAATAAGTTATTTATGGGGATGAATAAGCATGTTTTATTTTTGTTATTGAATCATTTATTGTTCAATTATTACTACTAAGTGGGGCAGGTGCTTTTGGGAGTCCAATATACTGATTTAATTTAGGTCAAGATAATGATGAGAAAACACAATAATGATTAGTTAGTTCAATGATTAGTTTCTAATCATGTTGTCACACATTAGAGCTGACCTCCACAACTGAGCAGTGTTCCATAGCACTCTCTTCCCCTTCAGCAACTGCAGTAAGTCCCAGCTGTAGCGGAAGTCACTTCGTAATCTGACTGAGGGAGGTTTTTGTACGGCTCTGTATCACTGTGTGAATACATCTTCACTATTAGGGTAATGAAAACTCTGACAAAAGTAATCTCCAGTATCTTCAGGCTGGACTCCACTGATGGTCAGAGTGAAGTCACTCCCAGAACCACTACCACTGAATCTATCTGGGATCCCAGAGTTACGGGTACTAACTAAATATATAAGGCGTTTAGGAGCTTCTCCAAATATCTGTTGATACCAGGCCAACCGCTGTCCATTGCTATCACTGTATACAGAACTACTGGTCTTACAGCTGAGACTGACTGAGTGACCCTCAGAAACAGCTTTTAATGCAGGAGTCTGAGTCACAATATACTGTCCTCTGGACTCTGAAACAGAGATGTAAATAACAGGATTAATTTATAAATGAGCTAAATATTTGACAGAATTGTATTTAGTTTAGGTTATTATTGTCAGTCAATTCCTTTAAATAGTGTTACCTTGAATAAAGAGGGTAAAAATCCAGATGAAAATGGTGGTCAAAGTCATGGTTGTTGTTGGTTCTGGTGTCATGATAAACAGATCACACTAATGAAGTGTTAGCCTCTCTGGGTTATATACAGCAGTCAAGCATGTTCTCTCAACGCCCTCAATGTGAAAGTTCAGTTTGAGTGACAGGGTATTTGGTGGGTGTAATCCTAATGAGAAACGTCAAAGATTATTTAAAGGAGATTGAAAACCTCACTGTAATTGCAAAATAACCATTGGCTATATTACCTGAACATTGGCATCTATCTGCTTTGTGCAATTTTAAGTCATTCTGATAAACATTTTTTATTCCTACAAGGACTGAATGGAATTGAAATGGTCACTAGCACAAATAACTAACATTAGCACAGATTATGTGAACAAGTAAAACATGACACTTAGTTTGGGAATCATGAAATTGTATTCTTGAAGAAAATACGCATTTTCTCTACTCATTTTCTGTCTTCCTACAAGGCTTTTGTGAGAATTTGCTTCACAATTGCATGAAACAGCATGACAACGTGAATGCAATTGTCAACAATTTATGCATTCTATTTGTGAGATGAATATCTCAATTCTATATCTCTGCTAGTGGAAAAAACAAAATGCCAAAAGCCCATATGTTGAGAGGAGTGAATAAAGGTTACTGTACCACCAAACAGTTATGCAGTTTGTCAAGGTGCCATGACTGATACAGCTATAAAATAAATGGGGATATTGAGCGTGTAGAGAATGTCTAGGTGTAAACCTGATGGTAGTTTCACTCTTACATATCTCAGTACATCGACATAAAAACATTCTAAATCTTGTTTGAAATGTACATTCTTTTGGAACCACCTTGACTGGTAAATTCTGAAATAGTTTCAGAATTTATCATAATCGTGCTTTCCATAACATATATTTGCTATTGTGATCTCAACAAATCCACATACGCCATCGCAGATGGAGTGGAAAATAGTTACCACATTATGAATGGATTTTAAAACCTCTGTATTGAATCCATTTATTTACAAAAGGTAAACATGGCAAGATCCTGGGAAACTTAAAACCAGTTCAGGAGTATTATTTTATTTCAATCTTTCTATACATTCATTTGTAGTGTCTTATATGTGTTAAATTCGTTTTTTTTCTGTTTATGAATGATTTGGTGACAGTTTATCGGTTAACCTCTTGTCAGCGTGACTGATACATTTACAACAGTATTTGGTGGTTCTGTCACTGTTTAATGTGCCACTTGGTAGTCTGACGTTTTTGTCCCACTCTGTATCACTGTGTGAACACATCATTGGGACGGTGGAAGCTCAGACAGTAGTAATCACCTGTATCTTCAGGCTGGACTCCACTGATGGTCAGACTGAAGTCACTCCCAGATCCACTACCGCTGAATCTAGCTGGGATCCCAGAGGCACGAGTTCCTACGCAGTAGATCAGGAGTTTGGGCTTTCCTCCTGATTTCTGTTGATACCAGTATAAACATTGATGTCCATGTGAAAGGCCATTCCAACAATCACTTAATGGATTACTGCTGGTTTTACAGTGGAGAGTCACTATGTGACCTGGATGGACAGGTTTTACTGCAGGAGTCTGAGTCACTGTTATGTGCCCTGTGGACCCTGGAAATGAAACAATACAATATCGAGATTCCATATACATTGAGTTTTCCAGGACATACTGTGCATGTAGAGTTCAACAGCTTCTTTACCTTGAAAGCCCAGGAGAAGAACCAAGATGAAGACATTGATAAAAGTCCTGTTTGTAGGCTCTGTTGTCATGAAGCATCTCTCACAGGGCTATAAACACATTAATGGGGCAGATGCATTATGCAAATGAATGATTCCAATCTGTTTCAGTTTCCAAGCAAGTTCTTACCGTCACCTACATAGTTTATCCTACATGCTAGAATTAATGGGGAAATTCTAGTACATAATGCCCAAACATACACATATCTTACCATTGTAGCTTCTTATTCTAATCAGATTTACTGTATGTTCAGTCATGTGTGTATTCTTTTACAAGTTCCTCAAATTGTTTACTTAACTGTTCTGCAAAGTTAAGCTGGTTGCATTACTTAGGTAGGGTTGTCTGGGACTTAACCACCACTGTTAAATAAACTAAAACTAATAAAAAGCATTTGTAGAAGGCCTTCTGTAGTAAATCCTCTTTTGCAAGGACAATGTGGTGAAATACAAAAACTGGCTTGATGCTTAGACACTTTCCGTTTACCTTACATCATAGAAAGAAAAGAAAAAAAAAGAATTTCAGATGCAACTATTTTTAATGAATTGTTTAAACAGGTAGAATGAAGAGTCTTTTCTACTTTGTGTTTTTCTAAGTGGTTAAAGGAGAAATCTAGTTGAATTTGACTGTTTCTGAGGGATTTTCACTGTAACAACGGCATCCTCACATCATTGAGAGGTTTTTGTATGATCAGTAACAGAGGTTGTATCACAGTGGTGGACTTTTGGTACTGGCACAAGACTCGATGTTGGAAGTAAGTAAACAAAGTTAACATTTCTATTTACTTTTTTGATATCAATAGAATTTCTCTGTTAATAGCATGTCTATTATATTAGAGGTTATTTTTCATTTTTATTTCTTCATAAAAATCAAATGAAGAACATTTAATTGCATTTGACAACTTTTCATATATGGTCATGATTTTATTGACAGTCTTGAAAATGTACTGTAAGGATTCAGCTTTCCAAAAGTCTAAAAGATTTGTTCAACCAGTAATACAGGTTGTATCATTGCGGTAGAGTTTTGGTAGGGACACTAGACTTGCCCCTACCAAAATTAGACAAAAAAAAATTTAACATCTTGAACCTTTTCTTTTAAATGACAGACTATTAAATTAATATCCTCCTGAGACCCAGTGGGGAAAATGTTGCTGGGACGTGTTTTAAATTTTATATTCTAATTGTTTGGAGTTATAATAACAACTTAAAAACTTTTGGGGGTTTTGAAATATTAATTTGGTTTATATAATATGTCCTCTGTACTGGACGTCAGGACCCAGAACTTCGTAATTGCGAAAATGTCCTCTACAGAGAACAAAAATAAATGGTTGGGTCTGAGGAGGAAATATAATGTTCAAGCATTTGCACAGACGATTTAGGTGATAACTAAATCATTAAACAAATGATAACTATAGAATATGTTATTGTAGTTTGTCATTGTACTGATTAATAATACACAATGCATAAAGCATCTCTGTTATGTTTCTATCCCAATGAAAGAAAGGATTTCTCAGAATTCTTTCATTGGGAACAGATACGTTCCTAAAACCACATCGGTATAACCTGTTGGTATCACTGAAGTTACACACTTTATACATGAATGCTTTCTGCTGATACATTGAATGGAAGTTGTTTGCTTCCATATCATATTACTATGCGGTTTAAAGTTTTATGACTCTATGACTACTGTTATCCAATCCCTGAAGGATGTGTTCTCCCCCCCCCCTAGGTAACAACACCCCGACTCTGACCATCCTGCCTCCTTCCAGCGAGGAGCTTTCCAGCAAGACAACAGCCACATTGCTGTGTCTGGCCAACAAGGGCTTCCCCTCCGACTGGACCATTAGCTGGAAAATTGACGGAAACAGCCAAAAGCAGGATGCCAGTCGCGGGGTCCTGGAGAAGGACGGCCTGTACTCCTGGAGCAGCACCCTGACTCTCCCTGTCCAGGAGTGGACCACGGCAGAGACGCTAACCTGTGAGGCCTACCGGACCTCCCAGCCTCCAGTCACTCGGACCATCAGAAGGGATGAATGTTCAGGCTAGGAACGGTCGTTCCAACCTCCTCGGAAAGAACGCTTTGTTCTGAGTTTAGCCATTCGCTGAATATTCATCACCCTTAAGTAGACCAACATCATGCTTCGTTGTTAATAGTGTTAGATTTGATGTGTTCTGCTTGTATGACTTTTAGATACTGTAGGCTTTTTAATGCTGTATGTTACCGGTAATAATTTGATGACGTAAAAAGCTTTAAAAATAAAGACTATTTTGAATAAACTATTTTGTAAATATTCTCTTTCAATGAATCCAATTACATTTTAGTGAAATAGTTCAATGATTTCAAAACATAAAAATCATCTTCATAATATCCTTAAAAATGTAAAAACAACTTAGTACACTACAAAGTTCATCACCTAACAGAATGAATTTAGCCTCATAATCGTGGTTTTGTGCTCTTTACTTTTCTGACACACATATGATGTCAACAAGATATTGCATTGGCACTGAACCTCTGGTCAAAGCAAACCAATTAAGATTAATTTCTTTAGTTGCATAATAAAGCATCAAGCTAGTCACTTCTCTATCTCCAACCTTCTGGGAACAGGGTGAACATCTGGTTGCAGAGCGGAGATATTCAGGGAAAACCAGATTCACCCACCCCTGTCTATGCAAATGTTTCACTCCGACAGCTCACATTCTAGTTTCACTGGTTAACTGCCTGAACTCCCCTAGAACGGGCCAGGTGTGGAGGTTAGATTGGGTTCAATGTGGACTCGTAGATGACACTTAACAAGAGTTACCTAATTATTAATATACAATTGTCTAGATCATTTATTTATCCTGTTATGTCTGTTTCCCATTGACAGATCCAGGCGTCAGGTATTTATGGAAATCAATAAGCACGTTTTATTTTTATTATTAAATCACTTATTGTTCATTATTACTACTAAGTGGGGCAGGTGCTCTTGGGAGTCCAATATACTGATTTAATTTAGGTCAAGATAATGATGAGAAAACATATTAATGATTAGTTCGTTCAATGATTAGTTTCTAATCATGTTGTCACATATTAGAGCTGACCTCCACAACTGAGCAGTGTTCCATAGCACTCTCTTCCCCTTCAGCAGTAAGTCCCAGCTGTAGCGGAAGTCACTGTGTAATCTGACTGATGGAGGTTTTTGTACGGCTCTGTATCACTGTGTGAATACACGTTTACTATTAGGGTAATGAAAACTCTTACAAAAGTAATCTCCAGTATCTTCAGGCTGGACTCCACTGATGGTCAGAGTGAAGTCACTCCCAGATCCACTACCACTGAATCTATCTGGGATCCCAGAGTTACGGGTACTAACTAAATATATAAGGAGTTTAGGAGCTTCTCCAAATATCTGTTGATACCAGGCCAAATGCTGTCCATTGCCATCACTGTATACAGAACTACTGGTCTTACAGCTGAGACTGACTGAGTGACCCTCAGAAACAGCTTTTAATGCAGGAGTCTGAGTCACAATATACTGTCCTCTGGACTCTGAAACAGAGATGTAAATGACAATACATTATTTGTAAATTACTAATGAATTAATACATTTACAAAAGCATTTCATTTATTGTAAAAAGGTAATGAAGCAATTGTCCGGGTTCATCTCTGTAAATAAAGTTACCTTGAATAAAGAGGCTAAAAATCCAGATGAAGATGGTAGTTAAAATCATGGTTGCTGTTAGGTCTGTGGTCATGAAGAACAGGTCTAACTAATAAAGGGTTGATCCTCACAGTGTTTTATACAGTCATAGAGCACTTTTGCATGTGCTGTCAACATCATTAATATGCAAAATGCAAACAATTTGTTACAATGACTATCCGGTCATGAAAAAAAATCAGCCAAGTGACACATGAGTAAGCAAACAAATTAACAGGTGCTTCTGTCTACTGTGCAGTTCCAGTCAATCTGTATTCTGTCTACTGTGCAGTTCCAGTCAATCTGTCTTAGGTCTACTGTGCAGTTCCAGTCAATCTGTCTTCTGTGCAGTTCCAGTCAATCTGCAAATGTAAAATAGAAGTCTCCCCCAAATGGTAACAGCTGGTAACAACAAGTTGATAGCATCAATTAGAGTAGGAACCCTGTTCCTGAAGATCAACCATCCTGTATGTTTTCTCACCAACCCCAGTGGTGAATAACCTTTTTAGCTTTTCATCTAGATAATTATTAGACCCAAGTGTGATCATTTATGGTGTGAAAGAAGACCAATATAATGGTATACCTTCCATTAACAGCGTTGATTAGCCCTGGATTAGAGTCTATAACACATTGAGACAAAGCTTGACCAGTAAACTCAAGATATTCCAAATAGGACACAATACAGTAGTAAAACATCTATATCCCTAGTTTGACAAAGAAATTATTCTAAATTACCTCACTTTTAGGTCCAAATACACAAGGAGTTATCTAAACCACAAAATGTGCATGCAATACACAAATATATACATAATAGCAAACCTTTAGCTATTAAAAAGTATAAAAATCTAGATGTCAAGACTAATATTGTTTTGACCGTTTCTTTTCAGAGGATTTACTCAATTATTTGGGCACTTTCACAATATAGTAAACTTACATTGACATTCCAAACAAAAAGAAACATCCACACAGTTGAAGATATTGAAATCTAAGCAGTTATAAAAAGTATAAAAAAAACTGAGGTTTGGATGGGCTGAGGGCTTGACCGTTATTTCTGTTTCTATCCGTGTTCATTTGTTAGTGTATTTGGGCTGAATTATAGTTTATAAGATAATGGTTAGATGGTAGGGCCAATAAATGAAAGGTTACTGGTTTGAATCCCTAATCCACCACTAGGTAAAAAAATAAATAATAATTGTGCACTTGACCAGCTTGTTAGTAATCGTTGATTTAAGTCGCTTGGCCAAGAATGTCTGCTTAACAACTAAAATATGATGTTGACACTTATTAATCAATTGTATGCTTCACAAAAAAACGGAAACATCTGCGTCCCATTTCCTACTAACAGAGTGAGTCTCTTCAGCAATATCCAACAAAGCTAATGTGTATTTAGGACACAATGTCTGTCTATAGAAACAACACAGGCCTGGACAGACAAAAGCCCTGCTGGTTGTTTTTTACACCTCTTTCCCAGAAGTCATTGTGTCAGTCCTGTGATGCAATAACATGTATAACATCTCTCATGTTTGCTTGTCATGAGATTGGAATAATACTTAGGTTCAGTTGAGTCGCCTTTGACTGGCACTGCTCTGTGGTTTTCATGAAGCCTTTGCCAACCATCATTTGGGAGATCTGGGTATAAATCTGGTCCAGTCCAGAGTTTCCCCTCAGGTCCTCTTGGATTTGGTCCGTTCCCCAGATGTCAAGGAGGGCCTCAGTCTCCTCTATGTTCCAGGGGAGATCTAGCATCCATTGGGACTGGCAGTTGCCAGAATCTGGAGAGCATTTAACAGAAAACAAAATAATAAGGACATGGTTGATAAAACAGCCTTTAGCAACGTTAGGGAAATGGTCTTTGGTCAAAATTTAGCGACATAATTAGTATTCGAAATAATTTGACTTGCTCAAGGGCAAAACAATGGACAACAATATAATTGGCTTTAGGACTTAATCCGGATACCTTTTGTTTACTGGCCCAACACCCAACAAGCCAATATGCTGCCCATACTGAAAATGGTCTCTTGAAATTTCTCACCTGGGATCTCTTCCTTGCTTGTGGCACCAAGTGATTCCTCCGCCAGTGAGTCACAGATTACATACTTGTTCCCAAATATCTGCAGGAACTGATTGTAGAATTTGCATTCAACCTTTTCTCCTCCCACCCTAAAAAAAATAAACAGAATAATTCTAGATATTGACGGAATAGTTATAGATTAGATCTGTCCAGCTTACAATTGGCTTTGCTTTGGTAATATCAACACAAAACAGGAAAATCTCATTGGCTAGCAATTTTACATAATTCACACTGCTTACTGTTTGCCCTCACAAAACTGTCGGAAGTTGGCCTTCAGCCGCTTCACTCTAGACTGGCACTGTTCAGCGGTCCTCAGGTAGCCCTCGTTGGCCATCGCCTGAGAAATCTCTGTGAAAATGTGTCTGTTTTTTGTGCAGCCCTTCAGATTCTCCTGGACCTCGTCACTCCCCCAGATACTGAGGAGAACCTTGGTCTCACCATCACTCCAGGGGAACTTGGATCCATCAGTTAAACGACTACTAGCTGAAGACAAAAGACATCCAGCGAACAAATTATTTACAGTGGGAAAGGAGAACCTCATAGAACACGGCATGAACACCTCAAGGTGTGGCTTTATATTGACCTTTTCTTTGGTCAACATCTTGTGTAGAGTCCCAGACAGCAGCTTCCTCGTTATCTAACGAATCTTCAGCCAAACTTTCCACGTTGAGCTCCCTTGAAAATATCTCGTTCATCTGGTCGTAGAACTTACATTCCCTTCTGAGGAACCAAAACATTCGACATGCAACACGTTTCCGAGAGGGAATCTCAGCTGGACCATAATATCCTCACAACAAAGCTGAAGGAACAGCCATGAATCCAAGATTGGACTTGCATAGTTAATTAAAAGGATAAAAGGAGTGAAGCACTGATTTGTTAAAAACCTCAGGACGATTGACGTGGCAGTGATTTATAAAGTAGACAAAACTCACTTGTCATGGTGGAAGCTGGCTTTCAGTCGCTTGACTCTGGTGTGGCACTGCTCAGTCGTCCTGATGAAGCCCTGGGCCGTCATCCTTTGTGAGATGTACTCGAAGACGTGGCGGTTTTTCAGGCAGCCACGGAGAGAGAGCTGCACACGGTCCTCTCCCCAGATCTCCAGCAGAGCCTGGGTTTCCCGATCGGACCAGGGCATCTTTCTACTGGATTCGGTCACGGCATAACCGGATGAGCTCTGGCCATCTATAGAGACATAAACAAAACGAGAGCTGTAGAGTGATTCATAATGGCTTACTATTGAGCTCCTTGTTGCTTTCACAGACCACCAACTCTGTCACATAATGTTCTTGATTTGTTTTTGTAAGAACTTTTTGTCAGGACCCAGGCAATAACGAAGCACCGTACGTGTTGCCTGATCTTCCTCTTCATAGGGATCCGGGGTGAAGTCATCACACAAGTCAACAATCTCTGCATCGGGGGAGAGGGTACTGCAGCCTAGCACCGGCTCCAGATAGCTGTAGTACCTGAAGAGCAAAGGTTCCCCTCCGTTCCTGCCGTTACATCCAGATGGAAAGGAAGTTGAAGGCTTAACTTATAATAGGTCACAACGTTTGGCGCCATGAGTCACGATAAACACGACACAAAACACACACACACACTCACGTTCTGCTGTGAAGACACTGACGGTAGGTTTTCCTCAACCGCTTAATCCTCGAGTGGCACTGCTCTGCGGTTTTGAAGTGTCCCGCGGTGGCCAGCTTCTCCGATATTTCAGTGAAAATGTGCCCGTTGCGGACGCAGCCCCTGAGGCCTTTCTGGACCTCCTCGTCTCCCCACAGTTCAATGAGGGCCAAGGTCTCAGGCTCTGACCACGGGGTGGACCTCATCCCATCGGAACCTGCACCTGGAGAACCTCTGGGCATTACCACAAACCGCCTCGCTGACTGACGAGTGTAAAATGGATCGGATTGAGTCGGTAGGTATCTACCTGAGTCCTGGTCGATTGTCTGCTCATCTCTTTCATCATACTCGTCGATGGCGACGGCTTCATGACCGAGTATTTCCTCCAGTCGACTGTAGAACTTGTACCTCACCCGGTTTCGACCACTTCTGACAGCCGCAGTAAAGAAGGAATATGAGTGCACTTGTAGTTTCTCTTGAGCAAATCAACTTGAGAAGAATATAATGACCAAATAAAAAAGAGGTTTATTAAATTGAAATGCGCCGGTTCACACATACTTTTTCCTGTCGTAGCACTGACGGAAGTTGTTTCTGAGAGACTTGACCTTCCATCGACACTGCTCTGGGGTCTTGGAGTACCCTCGGTCATGCATCTTCTCTGATATCTCTGTGTAGACGTGACCATTGTGGACCAAGCCCCTGAGAACCTTCTGGACCTCCTCCTCCCCCCAGATGTCAATTAAGGCAAGGGTCTCAGCGTCCGACCAAGAGCCTGTTGCTGTCCGCTCAGAGGCTGTGTTGCCGTCATCTGCTTCTGCAGACCCAAAAACGATGGATTTGGCTGAAGTCATTATGTTGAGGGGACAGCATATTAGAACGTTTGCACGTTTGTTTAAAATGAGCTGACATTTTACCTTGAAGCGAGTCACCGTTTGATTCCTCTGACATGTCATTGATCAGGTATGTCATCACGGTGCTGGTGGAGGGAGGCTCCCTCTCAAGTATTTGCTTCAACATATCGTAGAACTTAAAATCAACCCGCTCAGACCCAGATGAACTAAGGACAGCGCATGGAAAGACAAATCACAGGTCTGGATGGCTGTGTTCTGAGACCATACAGGGCATTAGTTCACAGGTCAGTGTTAGGTCTCTGAGACCATACAGGACATTCGATCACAGTTCTGTGTTTCGTCTCTGAGACAATACAGGACGTGAAACCACAAATACAAAAACGGACATGCATTAACAATGACAACGAAGGCATACCTGATGCTCTCCTGACACTGGCGATAGCTGGCTTTAAGACGTTTTATCCGTGTGTGGCACTGTTCGGCCGATCTGTAAAAACCACGGACGTTGAGCTTTTCAGAGATATCGGAGTATATGTGACCATTGTGCGGGCAGCTCTTCAGGTTCTGCTGGACAGTGGGGTCTCCCCAGAGCTCCAGGAGGATCACCGTCTCCCCATCGGCCCACGGAATCTTCTTCCGGTCGTCAGGCATCCCCACCGCAGCCTCTAAAGGGAACCGGGTGAGTCGTAAAAATCCAATCCATCAACCTTTTCCATTGAAATACAGTGTGTTGGAAGTCAACATCTGATATGTCCTACTATCTAATACTGTAGTGAACGTGGTGTTGGTTATCGCAAGAAATGTCCATACCTCTCTCCTGGTAAGAGTAAATAGAGCACTCGTTGTCCTCGGGCCATCCTTCTCTAGACTCCATGCCAATATCAGGAGAGTTGTCCGTCACCTCCACATATGAGGGAGGCTCATTCCCCAGTATTCTCTCCAACGAGTCATAAAACTTACACTCTATTTTCTCTCTTCCGTTCACACTACATTTTGGGAAAGAACAGAATGAGCATAGCAAGTCATTTCTTCTGGATCAAATAGACAAAACTGAAGCCGTCGTAGGATGGTGAAAGAAATGTGACGGTATTAGCGCAGATCCTGAGGGACTTTCAAAAAACAGACATGCTTACTTGTTCTCATAACACTGTCGGAAACTCGCTTTCAGCCTTTTCACCCTGGTCTGGCACTGCTCTGCAGTCCGGATAAAACCCTGTTCAGCCATCTTACTGGATATCACAGCAAACAGTTGCCCGTTTCTATGCATACTCCTCAATTCCTGCTGCATTCGGTCCTCCCCCCATATGTTAATAAGGGTGAGGGTCTCAGAGTCTGTCCAAGGAACACTTCTCGTTCCTTCAATGAGAAAGAAGAAAACAAACAAACATAAACAGGGATCACGACCGGTCATTCATTTGATGTAGATGAACCACAAAGCAACATTGAAAAAGCTTGATTGTTCAACCAGTTCGACCTGTTTGTGAGATGCTGGGAGACATGCTGCGTGCAACCATATATTAGCCCCTTTCCCAAGAGCCCATATTATGAGATTTACCAGGAAAGGCACAATCTGACCATACCCATCTCTTCTAGACCCGAGTGGCCAAGGAACCCCCAATCCTCAGTGTCTTCCAGCGGGTCGTCTGTCACCTCTTCCACATCATAGGTGACGTCAGTAACAGGTGACGGGGTCACATTCCCGAGGATTCGCTCTAGCTGGTAGGAAAATTTGCATTCCACTCTGCAAGTTGGGCATGATTTTAGATTGAGAGTATAGACAGACATTCGCATTAGGCAGGGCTCCCTTAAGACGTTCCTAGACTTAACTGAAATGTTGCAAAGGTTCCCACAGTGTGTAATGTACTCACTTCTGCTGGAGGGACTGGCGGAAGCTGTTCTTCAGCCGTTTGATTCTGGTCTGACACTGTTCCACGGTTCTCGTGTAGCCTCTCTCAGACATCCTTTTGGATATTAGAGTGAACACATGGCGGTTCTTGACACATCCTTTCAGAACTCTTTGCACAGAGTCTTTCCCCCAAATGTCTAGCAGACTGAGAGTCTCGTCGTCTGACCAAGGGACTTTGGTGTCAGTTGTCATGGCGTAGGAAGCTCCTTGAGGTTCTTGACAACAGAAAGTATTTTATTTATGTCCCATCCACTTAGCTTATTTCAGTCAGTTATTTCGGAAATAAATACAAAGATTTCATACCTGTGTATTCTCCCCATATCGAGATGAGAGGAGATTCACTAGAAGATTCGATATTCACGGGTGAATCCCTAGAAAACAGATTACTGTTGTTTAACCAGAACCATGAATAAGAACCAATTGCCATTTACAGTAACAACCTTGGGGGCACATTACAGCGGGAGGGAAACATAATTACAGTTAACAGTCTTGCACAGGGACCCCAGGCGGATGCCCAAACCACTAAGTCACCATGCAGCCCCAAAGACACACAGCTAATTTGATATTCCCCAGGAAATGCGATCAGTGCAATGACACCAATGGAATACTGGGTGACACCAATATGAGCCATTTCAATATCTGTTCTTACTGAAAGATAGGTGAATCGGTTTGGCGCTTTTGAGGAACCTCCCAACTGTCACTCATTTTCCTCTTCCGGGTCAAAGTGTGTCCTTTCCTCCTCTCACTGACCATGGAGCTTTCACCTTGTTGCCATAGTGAACTCTCTCCACCGTCCTCGCTGGCAACCATAACATGAGGCGACAATTCAGGAAGTGAGAGGTCAACGGTGCACGCATCTCCCGGTCGATAAGAAGCTGACAGAAATGGCGTTTCCTCATCCACAAGTTGATCCGTCTCAATTCTCTGCCTCTGTCTATTTCTGTGTCTAGTTCTCTCAGATATCCTCCTATCACTCTTCTCCAGACCATACCCGGCAATGGGAATCTCAATGTCTTCTTCTTTATTTTGGCCGTCTGAAATGAGCGTGGACTCCTGCGAGTGACCAGAGAGTGTTTGAACGTCGGCAGCAACCACAAGCTTTGTGTCTGGAGGGAGGGAGAGAGTTGAGAGGATGAGGTCGTCCATTGGTACGGAGCAGGAGTCTAAGAGGGGGTGGGAAAAGGAGGTCACAGAAAGTCAGAGCATGTTGCCCCACCACAAACAGTCCAATGAGATATGAATTATTCTAATGAAAGCAATACGGCAGCGAAGCTCACGAGTCATGATGCTTATCCACAAACCTTTTATGTCAATGTGTCCCTGATTTCTGTGATGATCAATAAGGGCCTTCATCTCCTCTGGTGGTGTGGCCGATCGCAAACACTCATCCAGAACTGAGGGGGAGGCACCTAGCCAAGATGCCATCTTTGAAAGAGCACAGCGTTTTCACAGGCGAGCATTAGCAAGTGGTAGCGCAGAGACAACAACATGTCTGTCTGGTGGATTAGGGTGTACACTTATGTGGCAGTACCTGTGCAAAATCTGGTACAGGCAGAAGCTCCTCCAGTCTAGACAGGAACTCCCACAGGAGGATCTCCAGTGCTGTGTCATACTTCTGGCCAAACTGCACTGGGAACACCTCCTGGTTGTTGAGGAGACATGACGAAATAAACAACTGACTACTTAGTAGGATGGGAGGGAGAAAGAGAGAGAATGTGGAAGTATCATTTCACCTGGAAGAAGTGTCCTTTCACATCTGGGTCTTTCAGCAGCGTCTGAACCAGATCCAGAAAATTGGCACCAGACTCCTCTACTTGTGCATCACTCACCTGCAAAATCAGGAGTCCCATTTTTAGCTGGCATTTTGAACCAGTAAGATTTCTGACCAGTAGTTGCTAAAGTGGCGCTACAGAGTCAAAACGGGACCTGGGGAAAAGTGTATTATGGCCTGAATGTGCTGATATGTTATTCTATCTGGTAGATTTTGATGGTTTCTCAATATCGGTTTTTCATTCACCTTGTTTTTCCATTATCGTTGGTTATAAGCCAACACCAACATAAAACTATTAGGATGATGTACTATTGTAGATTGCAACACAAGCCATCTTTAGATGTCAGTCAAATCCCATGACTGACATTTTTCACACAAAATGTATATGCTGCGTACAACAATCAATTGGGTTTCCCTGATTTTGCGTTTTTGTCAAGACAGAACAACCGCTTTCACGTAGATAATCATTAAGCTATATTGCATAAGCGGGGTAAGAGCGATGGAACCAGATGACTATGATTCTCAACCTGCTATTGAGAGATTTGCATGTATAGAGAAAGTCATTTTACGATTTACGAATTCAGCCACTCCTGGATCCTGACTGTAAATGGTGCAGATGTTGGGTTTGTTAATAAGGAGATTAATTTCCTAAACTTTGTGTGTACATTTTCCAATTATAACAGGTATTCATTATGGCTCAGATTTGCAGTAAATCACTCACAAAGTGGTCCCGGGGTGTCGTCATTGAAGCTTTTATTCTGTCCAGGTGGGGCTGGATGGCCTCAGGACTGACTTGGTAATCACCGCGGCATAACTCCAGAACCAGCTACCGACACAAAAAAAGGCATTTCAATACAATTGCTAAGCAACACTGCTGGTTTAAATGTGTCCTTTGGGTATCCTCTAACCACTGTCCATCATATTAGAGGGAACGAATAGTAATGATGTCCCGAACACATGGATTTTAGCGCATAAGACCTAACACTGTGGCAAAGATCCATCTTTCAGCAAGACAATTAACCAAAGTACACTTTTTCCCCCCTCATTATCAGTGGCCAAATCTTCTAATTAAATCTATTTTCAATTAATGTTTTAACACAACAAAATAGGTAAAAGGTAAAACTTTTAAGTGGCACTGTATAAATACCCACACCCCACACACACAGAGACACTGACCCGAGCTCTGAGTCCCAGGACGAGTTGAGCCCTCTGCCGGTAACTTAGCAGCTCTGGGACCATCTCTGTCACTGAGCTGACAAACTCCACCAGCATCCCATAATGCCTGACGAGTCCTTTCTGCACAACTTGCCACATAGCAGCTGCCATAAGCTGCAGGGGAGGGGCCAAAAGGCGTAAATAAGAAACTGGTATAAGGGGATCTGCAAACACACCAAAAGAGAGGGGTAAATATTTTTTCACCATCAACCACTATTAAGCATAGTGGGTATATACTGTTCCAAAGACAGGCATACATCATCAAACTGTTTGAGAAACACTAGTGTATGGGAGCCCTCTACTGGCCTTTCAAGAACAGAAATTACAGATTATTTACTAAACAACCGAATGCGTACTGCATTTGGCATTAGATATTAATTTGCAGCGAGTCTGCGTTAAGATACACGCAATTAGTCATGTCGGTTTCATTCCAGCTTGCAAACAACCGAAAACTGCCTAATATACTACAAGTAGAATAAACACCCATGAAGATGAAAACATCACGCAGATGCACGAACTCAATTCTATGTGCTTAAGACAGGTATGGTCGTGGCCGAACGAAGTCAGTAAGAGAAATGGTTGCAAACGGATGTGCATAAGAAACGTAGGCCAAACACACATCAAGGTGCGCAAAAGACCGTATCAGTATTTCACAAAAGTCACGCACCTTTGTCATTTTCTGTTCGTTCCATCTCTTTTCAAACGTTAACACATATTCCAGAGGGACGTTAATATTTCTAAAAAACAGGCGCGCTTTTCTTATAGTATTAATGTCAACGCAATACATAGCTAATGATGCTATCTTGCTAAACTGTAGCTATTTTGAAAAACGTGCATTCTCATAATTTTAAAAGGACAAAATAGACAGCATTGCGCGTACAAATCATCAAAATACTAGGAGAGACCGCTGCTCTCCGTTTTGACCTGGATGACCAAAAACAACCATTCTGGTCTAATCCGCTTTAGTCCGGATCACAAAAAGCCTGTTTCCCCCGTTGGTTGTGGAAAACCACAATAGACCAGTCTTCCTTTAAAAGCCACCAGGTGGAGTCACCGCAACTTCCGGCTGGATTTCAAGGAATAGGATTTTTAGAATTTGCACGATTCTTGAGCTATAAAGTACATTTAATTTCTTTCATAAAAATTAATTAAAATAATGTTTACAAATCGCTTAATCTTCTAGTCGGGTATGAGGTTATTATAGAATTTGAGTTCATGTGTGTGTGTGTGTGTTTAAAAAGGTTAATAGCATATTACCAGAAAGTTGCGACCTAATAATAAGGAACAGACTTCTGTGTGGTTTGGTGGTTTGGGTTAGATTTCAGGTTAGGTCATAGATTGCTCTGTTTTCATGTCCCCACAAGGAAAGGAAAATACGTGTGCGCAGTCCTTGTTTTTTGTAGGGAGATATTTTTAAGGCGGTAAAAAGGACAAATTAATCTCTCATGTCAATACTACCGGTCAACGTGCTAAGATTTTGCATACATAGTCCTCTAATCCGCAGTTCCAGGTCAGCTCCAGGTCTTTGGATGATCGTAATGGTTGGTAAGGGAATAGCGAAAATATGGTCCCCACAAAGCTATAAAACAAACATGTGTTCGTTTCTTTTTCACAATAAGAAAGGGTCAAATTGCCAGCAAGGTTTATTCATTCAACCAAACCAAACATTTTAATTGCTTAACGTATTAACAAACAGATTCTATTGGACAAAAAGTTTGTCAATTTGTTAAAACAAAACGATATAGGGAGGGACCTAATTTAATGATGCCCTTACAAACGATGACTAATCGTAAGGTGTTATAAATATACCCAAGACACACGTCAAGTCATAGTCATGGCTGACCAAGTATTATTAAAATTACTTTGCGATCGCCAGGGAACATTGGACTATTCCGATCTGGCAGAGATTGGTGGCGAAGCGGATATAACCAGCGCTCTTAATAAAGGAGTTATAAACGATTTATTTTATATCGCGGTGTGCAATGGGAGAAATCGCATTATTGCTAAAACTAGGGTTAGGCGCTGCAAGGCTCCGCATTGTTATGGCTGCGATGACTTACATCTGTGTAAATTTTATCTATTAGGCAACTGTAAGAATAGTATGGGGAGGTAAGCGTGTTTAATATGTACACAAATGTCTTATTACAAATATAAATGTTGTACATTTGATTCATGTCTAAATATAGCCTAAATATAGCCCATAAAATGTGATCAGATAGTTTAGTAAACTGAATTGAAAGTTTAGTTATCTGTTTATTGTTACTTGGACCGCAGACGAAGATGCGCCTTCGGTCATGACCTGAGCTCTGAACAGAATTCCAGAGTTTTGAGATCGAACAACCTTGAAAAACTGAGTAGACTTGAACTTCGACAACTGTTGTTACAGAATGACGACAGCTTGCTTCCACAGGTGAGTGTGTGTGTTTTAAAGCATACACCGACACACACAGTTGGAACCCTTAGGGAATTTTGACAAATAGCCGCTAGGAAATTGCAATTTTCAGTTCAGGGTTAGGGAAACACAAACTTGGCATAGTGTCATAATTGGATTTACTTTTAAGTGTAAGTGTACCGGTTGGATTAAGGGTTAGGTTAGAGAATAGGGCTAAATAATGGGAACATTTCAGCGTCAAGTCTCAGGCCCCCAAATATATAAAAATATATATAGTGTGTGTTTGTCTTAAATCAGGTCAATCAAATTCACCACACTAACCAAAGCTAGGCTTAGGTGTTGGGCTAGGATACGTTTACTCATGAAGCTTAGGTTTATGCACTTTCAGCCCTACATCAGGTTTTCAGACCTACATCAATGTTCGGCCACAATAGCTCCGTTAATCCCAAATCGTATAGTTAACAAAACCCCTCACTCACACTTTCAGGTGTGCTACTCTTACAACAAAGGCACCGGACCCTATGGCAACTGCCCGGATCAGGAGGAGTGTAGGAGGCTTCACCTGTGTGACAGATACATCAGAGGAACCTGCCTTTCCGGAGGCAACTGCACCAGGGGTCACGACTTCTTCGAGCCACACCCACGAAGAGTCCTACAGCAGAGGGGCGTGTCGAATGAACTCATGCCATCCATGTTGTCCACTTACCAGAACATCCTAGCAATGAAGAGTGAAGGTGCCACCGTAAGCCGTCCAAAGAGCGGTCCTCAGAGAGCAGGTATCTGGCTGCATGGGGAATCAGCGGGTCAGGGCTCTATAGATATTCTATTTACCCGGAGCCTGTGTGCAGAATTTAAATGCACAGTGCACAATGAATAGTTGAGCTAGTGAAACTGGAATGTTTCTTTGCACATCAACATTTCAGTGGACACATTTGTTTTTAAGCATATGCAAGTGAAGGGTGTGCTGATGAACTATTTAGGGTCGTGTTCAGAGTGGAGTTATGGTACGTCTCACAATTTGCCGTTGATAACTAAACACAATGGGAGACCAAAAGTGTCATCAAAACATGTACACTACAGTTTGAAAGTTGGTGGTCACTTTTTATTTGTTTTTTTGGGGGGAATTTCTCCATAATATAACATCAACTAGATCATAAATACGGTGTAGGTATTGTTAATGTTAGAAATTACTATTCTAGCTGGAAACAGCAATTATTTTTGTAGAATAGGTCTACTGAGGCCCATTATCAGCAACCTTCACCCCCTGTGTTCCTTTTGCAATTATGTTAGCGCAGGTAAAAACTGTTATGTTGATTAAAGATGTAATAAAACTGGCATTTAGACTAGTTGAATATCTGAAGCATCAGCAAATGTGGATTTCATTATAGGCTCAAAATGGCCAGAAACTAGAAAGTTCTTTGTTTCTGGCCATTTTAAGCCTTCAATCAAACCCCAAATTAGCGTTTCTTTTGAAAAGAAGGACATTTCTAAGTGACTTTGAACGCTATTGTATGCATTGATACAAATCAACTTTCAAAAGGGGCATCAATTACATGTGAACTACGATGCAGTACATGATATCAACCTTTTTACACGTCATACCATTAATGTGCAGTTACTGGCACTGCAAGTGTTTACGACCGGCCTTTCGTTATACATGTACCAGTGCATTTGTGCCTATGGTCCATTCTTGACAAGATGAGAGGGGGGGGGTTTGACTGAGAAAATCATGTCAGTAACACGTTAGAACACTCACTTCAGTTGCTTACTACTTAATATTCATGAATGGACTTGGCCGACTCGGTTTCACGACACTACATGTTGGTCTTGCTTCCAGGGAGGACCGAGATCTGCCCGTTCTTTGTCAAAGGAGACTGCAAACAAGGAGGTAACGTTTGAGGTGTCATGTGTGGAGTCAAAGTCTAGCTCGGCCCTGTTCAGTGCAATTCACTTTATGATGGGGTCATATAAAGCCCCGTCGTAAGTAAATCTTTCACGATAGGGTCATATAAAACCCCGCATAGGCGTCATACTGGTGCTATGGGTTCACTTGGAATCGTGTAACTTTCAGAAACATGTTGGAGAGTCCACAGTTTAATGCCTTACATGTGGGAAGTGAAGGATGGTTCCGCGTGGTCACTCCTGCCAGACAATGAAGCCATCGAGAAAGAGTTCTGTGACCCTTGCAAGACGCGTAGGTACAGTAGCTTACGTCACCGCTCGCGTATGAAACTGAATAAAGTGCAATGCGCCCCTTTGTTTAACCATTCCGCCGTCCCTTCGCAGTGAGGGATCCAGGCCGGTGTGTTTTGTCTCCTTGACTTGTGGATCAAGGGAGGTTCGCCGCCTGTCCACAGTTTCCTCTGTGCTCCAGCCCAGGTACAGCTTCACCACAAACTGGGCTTGGTTCTGGAGGAACGAGTACGGCCAGTGGGTCAAGTATGCATCCATAGTAAGTAAACCAACCGGTCCAACAAACTCAACTCTGGACCTCAAAGCCGATTCCACTGTACTTCACTGCGATCTGGGACCCCAGGTTGGTAGGTGTTGCCCCCATGTATGCTCGATTAGATTTGCACAGGTGAACAGGTGAGAGGATGAATCAGGTATGGAGGCTTCCTCAATGTTTGTTCTGCGGTTTTAGTACGTCTCCAGATGTTACAATCACAGCATTTGCCAGTGTTGTTTTAAGTCTTTGTTTTCACCAAGTCTGTTGATTAAAATACCTTTCGTTGAGGAAATCTCTGTGCCCGTGTCCAGCGCTCTTGACAAACACGACAATATTAAACGAACATTCCAGGTCCCTCTAATTACAACTACAAAATACATGTACATAGGGTATTAGTGGAATACACATTTCTTTCAGTGTTTGGAGAATGAGAGAAACCATTGTCCCTCCTTAAATTTGCTTCCTCTTTTAACAGAAAGAAATGCATAGGGTGTCGTCCATCACCAGTGAAGACCTTGAGAATAAATACCAGGAGGGTCAAAGCACTGAGGTGAAGTTTACTGCAGGCCAGCAGTCTTATGCATTAAGCTTCAGAGGTAAAGCAATGTTCTGGTGCAAAACATCTCATTTGCAACATAGTGTAATAATGATGCTTGGTTCACTGGTTGGTTGAAATAACTATTGTCTTGTCATACACACGTCAGTTGATATACTGTAGCTTATAGGATGATCAAACACCCTCAAATATTGGTACTAAAATAAGTCAGGTAACCTAGAGGTTTGAGGAGGTCCGCTAGTTGATGGTTATTCTTGTAATTACAGACATGACGCAAAAAAATGAAAGATATGGGACTATAAGGATGGTCAGACGACGCCCAGTTTTTGTTTCAGCTGCGGAGGTACAAGCTATTAGAAGAAGGTATAGTATGGACAAGGGTTAGGGTTATGGACAAGGGTTAGGGTTATGGACAAGGGTTAGGGTTATGGACAAGGGTTATGGACATGGGTTAGGGTTATCGACAAGCGTTAGGCTTATGGACAAGGGTTTGGGTTATGGATAAGGCTTTGGGTTATGGATAAGGGTTTGGGTTATGGATAAGGGTTAGGGTTATGGATAAGGGTTAGGGTTATGGATACAGGTTACGGTTATGGATACGGGTTAGGGTTATGGACAAGGGTTAGGGTTATGGATAAGGGATTGGGTTTGTGTTATGGATAAGGGTTAGGGTTATGGATAAGGGTTTGGGTTATGGATAAGGGTTTGGGTTAAGGATAAGGGTTTGGGTTATGGACAAGGGTTAGGGTTATGGATAAGGGTTAGGGTTATGGATAAGGGTTAGGGTTATGGATAAGGGTTAGGGTTATGGATAAGGGTTATGGATAAGGGTTTGGGTTATGGACAAGGGTTAGGGTTATGGATAAGGGTTAGGGTTATGGATAAGGGTTAGGGTTATGGATAAGGGTTATGGTTATGGATAAGGGTTAGGGTTATGGATAAGGGTGCCTAATATACACTCATCAAGATCTGTTTTTTTTTGTGGAAACCATAAGGTTTTTGTTGCATAAGACCTGGATGTTTGAGTTGAGAACGAACCTTTTTTTGTTATGTTCAGTATGTCATTAGGTCATCAAAACGGACCATGCAACAGCGCTCAAAATTTCAAATCTGTGCCTGAATCTTGGGACAAGTCTGCGATACCTGACATTGGATACAAGGTAACTTGTGGTTATACTGCTTAGACTGTTGTGAGAAAGGTGTGACAACGGCTTTCCCCCTCCTGTAGACAGTCAGACTTGGGAGTTCTGACAGGGACTATCGGAAGGTCCAAGTACTTTTTAAGAAAACCATGAAAGGCTTTTACATCATTAGCATCGAGAGGGTCCAAAACCATGACCTCTGGGAAGTCTACCAGTGGTATGTTCGTATCCACTCACACACACAACCTATAACAGTCAGTTACTCTCAAAGTCAACTTGGGCAATGTATGGGATATCTAGGTATAGCTTTTTTTCTGTTTCTGTAGGAAAAGGAACAAGATGAAGAAACATAATGGCGATGAAAGCAGCAAGGAGCTCACTCTCTTCCACGGAACAGTCCCAAAACATGTAGATGCCATTTGCAGAGATAACTTTGACTGGAGGCTCTGTGGAACCAATGGAACGGTGTATGGCCAAGGTCACACATCCTCACCGTTTGTTAAAATTGTAGTCCGATTTTAAGACGTTTGATTCGTCAGCATCCAGGAAAGCATGCCATTCTGAGTTGTCGTAAAGCTACACTGTTACACTGATTAGAGAAACTCACACTTTATAATACAATACTTAGGAAAGTCCAGTATGGAGGGAACTCACTGTACACTGTATGTTGGTATTTCTTTACTCAACGACCACCTCTACTTGTTTCAGGGAGCTACTTTGCCAGAGATGCTAAGTATTCACACAACTACACCGGCGACTCGGCAACAAAGTCCATGTTTGGTTGTCGGGTGCTCGTTGGTGACTACACAAAGGGGACCCCAGAGCTCCGCAGGCCCCCTTCAAAAGGCGAGGGGAACCCCTCTTTCTATGACAGCTGTGTGGACAATGTCTGGGACCCGTCCATATATGTGGTGTTCGAGGGGCACCAGGTGTACCCCGAGTTCCTCATCAGATATGGAGAAGGTGCTGCTCTCAGATCATCCTGGGCTCCCCTGAAAACGCCCTCGTTCCCATTCACTTCCTCACCACCGCCATCAAACCTCGCCCAAGCTGCTACTACCAAATCAAAACCAGTCTCAATCCAGTACACCTCCTTAACTTCCTCTAATACCCCATCACAGGCAATTCCATCAAAGTTCAGTCCATCTCAAACTGCAGCCACCATTGCCTTTTATGATATAAATTATCCCCCTTTAGGTACCCCAGCCAGCACCTCCTCTAACACAGTCAGTACCCCAGCCAGCACCTCCTCTAACACAGTCAGTACCCCAGCCAGCTCCTCCTCTAACACAGTCAGTACCCCAGCAGGCGCCTCCTCTAACACAGTCAGTACCCCAGCCAGCACCTTCTCTAACACAGTCAGTACCCCAGCCAGCACCTCTTCTAACACAGTCAGTACCCCAGCCAGCGCCTCCTCTAACACAGTCAGTACCCCAGCCAGCGCCTCCTTTAACACAGTCAGTGCCCCAGCCAGCGCCTCCTCTAACACAGTCAGTACCCCAGCCAGTACCTCCAGTACCCCCTCTTACACAGTTAGCACCCTCATTCCCTCATCTGGAACCCCTTCTTGCAAACCTTCCCCTTCAACTAGCAACGTATCCCGAGCGCACACAGCAACCAGGCCTGTGGGACCCTCCGATCACCCACTGGCCTCGTCATTTTTGTTGGGCGCCTCTTCTAGCATCGAATCAGAAGAGGAGAAGATACATACACACTACAAGCACACTGCATCGAGCACTTCTGTGTCGAGCTACTCAAGGAATATTTGTGAGAATCCTTACATAGTTCCGTACGCCCCGCAGCATAGGAAAGATACAAACGAAAAAAACAAGTGCCTTCTACAATAGCTGCCTTCTACAATAGCATGCCTATGGGGCAGTAAAACGTGAAGCCAATGGAAAATGCCATATCTGCGAACGAATGGAAGGATTTACTGTGACACGTTGGCAGTATCTGTTGTGTTTTGTCCAATCCTGCAACGCCCTCATCTGGTCTTCTGTCGTAGTTCATGTCCTTATTTGGCGTTTTCTGTTCTGTTGGTTTATTCTTGCCATGTGTGTTAGCTCATCAGTTTGTGTATTTAGTGCTTTACTCACAGTCTCCGCTCATTATTCATTGTTAACTTCATGCCTGATCTCTGTGTCCTGATTGTGTGACAATAGCAATGACAAATACAAATTATACATACCATTGAAAGATGTGTATCTTTACCAGTTTAATGACTTCACAATATTAAAGCTGTTTACAACAAACCATTTGTTGTTTTGTCTAATACTTACTTTTCTTTAAGTGAATTACTAGTGCTGCTATTTTTGTGGCACAAATCAAGATTTCACATGGCTACTAGGGCAGAGTTTAAAGTCACATAAAAGGGTGTTTCCCGTCGTATCCTTAACACTCTTAAGTTTCGTTTAGTCAGAAATTGTCCTTACATGCTGGGCACTTGTTTTAGCGGAGAGCTCTACTCCCCTTTCAAAGTTTTTCATTTCATAGTGCTAGCAGTCCAGTCCAGTCTTCTATGGTGATTAATATGGATACTATTGCTCTCATCTATAAGGTCTTAAGCGCCCATAATGGTTCGTTTGAGATAGGAGAATTGCGTGCCAACTTCGGCAGAGTTGAAGATGACCTGGAGAGTGTATTAGGGAATCCGGAGATGTTTACGAGTACAGTCTACGAAGGGAAGCAAATGATAGTTGCCAAGACGAAAATGAGGCTGTGTCAAGCCAAGGGATGTATTGATTGCAGCAAATTACATGTGTGTAAGTTCTATCTGTATGGAACATGTCCATCCATTGAGAGGTAAATGTTTTAAACTTGACTGTTTGTTCACGGGACAGAGTAAAAACGTTTATCTGAATACCTTTACAGTCATTTATCCCATCACATCACTGACGAAGCTTTTCGTGGTTTATCCTACCACTGTGTAATTTCTTGAAAAAATATGACTTTGGTTGACGAAATGAAAGAGCTGCGTATGAATTAGTCTCTTGCCCTTCATGTGATCTGCAGACAAGGATGTCTCCTCAGCCATGAGCTGACCTCCGAGCACAACCGGAGAGTTCTGAGAGAGCATCACCTGGGGGAACTGGACCGGAGGGAGCTGTGTACGTTACTGCTTCAGAATGACAACAGCCTCTTACCCCCGGTAGGCTGATCACGATCGTCCCCTAAAGTTAACCCTTACTGCTCCTCCTCCCCTGTAACATCTCTTACACATTATGGACGATTTTTGTGTCGGTCAAATGTCTTTCGGATGTATGTGTTAACACATTAGAATGCGGAAAAGTCGGAGGGGGGGGTGAATACTTTAAGAACTACTGTAGAAGGGTCCGACTCCAGCAGGAAACACTGGGTTGTTACTTTGGATTCACTATCTTTTTTCCCCTGTGTCCCAAATTATTACTTAAAAATGTGCAGACTTGCGCTTTCATGCTAGAATGTGTACTAAACCAATAATGCAGATTAACTTTGCAAAGTGTTACGTTTCTTAAGCAGGCACGATGCACAGAGAGAGAATTATACATCCTTTTTTTTGTTTTCTTTTGCTAATCCCGGCAACACAACAAAAAGGAGTGAACAAACCGTAAAATTGAGGCGTGGCAAAACAGGTTAACACAAACAAAGATCCACAAAGGCAAACACAACAGAGCAACTTCAATACGCTCCCCAATTTGGGACAACTGGCTACAGGTGACCCCAGTTGGGGAGAACAAACCAGACACAGTCAGGACCTGACTGTGAGCCCCAGGCTCATAAAGAAGGCCAGAGGCCCCCAGCCAGGACCTGACACAAAGTAAAAATAATCTGTTCATTTATCAAGCCCCTTTTGTATTTGGCACCAGGTTTGTTTCATTTACAACAAAGGTAGGGGAAGGTATGGATATTGTCCAGACAAGGACAGCTGCCAAAGACTCCACATTTGTCAGCTCTACATTTCCGGAATCTGTGCCGCAGAAGTGGACTGTGACAAGTCTCATGACTTTTATGAACCCCAGCCGCTTAACACCCTGCAAACAAGAGGAGTGCCCAATCAACTGGTGGCGTCTATGCTGCCAACCTATAGCAACATTCAGGCCATCGGTGCTACGAATGATATAAGTGACCCAAAACACTGGTAAGAGGCATTAGAATACAACACTGTCTTTATGAAAAAGAAAATTTGTATCATATTACTCAAAAATTACTTTTTTTCTTGGCTCGTGTTCAGCAACAAAAACTCAGTTGGTCACCTGATGCAATTCAAAGCTTTACCCGGCCACTGGGATACATGTTCTGTACCTGAGACTGGATTCAAGGTTCATTATTATTTTTCACCTCAACTCTAGTTATATAGATAGTCGATTTGCCTGTGTACATGTATATATATATATATATATATATATATATATTTTATAAAGTTATTACATTCCAACATGTGATCTGAGTTATTGATTTTGAAATGCCTTTTTTTCTAGAGGGTTGCCCTGCAGAGATCCACAGATGAGTACAAAAAGATACTTGACCTTTTCCATCAAACCATGACTGGCTTCAATGTGAACAGTATTGAGAGGCTGCAGAACAAGATCCTGTGGGAAGTCTTTCAGTGGTAACAATCTAAACTCCTCCAGTCAACAGAAGTGTGCCCAGCACAAAAGTGTATTATTTACCATTGTATTAGGAGTGCATAAATACATGTTTTGTTACAATTAAGCTCATCCAGATATCAAGGGACCTCTCTCAGGTAGCCACACGGCAAACCTCAGGAATGTGATGTTTAAATTGACCATATGGTTTGGGGATAAAACATGGGAGAGTAGCCTCTAGGCCAAAGAATGGATGGTTCTAGGTTGACATACCTATGTTGAATATATATACACACACACAGGAACACTGGAACAACCGTTTTCTGATGATACAGAACATTTATGAAGACAACAATTTTGCATGTCTACTAAACAACTGAATGTCTCTCCCTTGACTCAATCGGGTAATGTATAATCTTTCCGCCACACATAATTGATGAAAATATAACTAAAGTAATTGACTTATTGTCAGCCTTTATGTAACGTATGTAACTGGCACTGGTAAGGGGGCAGGGAATGGACACATGCAGATGCTATGACATGACATGTCAATGGTGGAATGAATGGGTTGCTTTTATTCCAAGGCAAGGAAATGTGATGAGAGGGACACATGGAGGGGCAGAGAATGAGAGGCAACTCTTCCACGGAACAGACTCCAAACACGTGGACACCATATGCTTGCAGAACATAGACTGGAGGATGGAGAGAATGCGTGACATGCCTTATGGGAAAGGTGAGGACCGTTTTACCCCATTTGACAACATCTTGGACAAATGCCTTGAAATGTTACACTGTCATTGTTAGCGGGAAGTGTTTTAGTTCTAGTCCATCTTTTTTTTTTTTCTTCAGGAAGCTACTTTTCCAAGGAGGCAAGTTACTCCCACTGCTACACCGGCCAATCAGGAGTCAGGTCCCTGTTCGTCTGCCGTGTGAAGGTGGGAAGCTACATGCAAGGCCATCCCGGCAACACCTGGCCAGGGTTAACGGTCTCCTGCGACAGCTACGTGGACGATGTCAGAAACCCCTTTGTATTTGTCGTGATCAACAAACACCAGGTGTACCCAGAGTACCTCATTCAGTACAGAGAAAGATCCAGACCCCTAACCAATGTTCCGCCCCCCAGCTTTATCCCAAACCAGACCCAGTACACAGACCGGCAACCTATGCCGGTCATGTTGCAGTCACAAGCCACCCCTGGCCGACCCCAAAACATGCTGTTCATACCTCCTCGTCCAAGAGGGGCAGCATTTGTCCAGCCCACATCCACACTCAGGTCCCAGCCACATGCACCGTTGTCACACCACTCAAACCCAGCTGGGCTACCTGCTAATCGCTTTAGGCAAAATGCTGCAGGACATCGAACCCCGAGGCCTACCTTAAGGCACGCTCTAGCTCAGTTTGGCTCCCTGAACTCTTTGACACAGCCGTCCTTTCAGCCCGGGTTGGGTATTTACGCTCCTCGCCCAGCATTCTTCCCAATGGCCTCTGTAGTACGTCCACCTAACAGGAGGTCAAAGTTCGCTAAACCCAACAGATGTAAATCCATGGCATCATTAGATAACCTGTAACACTTGGCAGTTTACTTTCTATTTGGAAATGTACTGTAAAATGAAAGGATGGATAACACACCCACGTTTGGTGAATGCTAAAAAAAAAACTGCCCTATGGTTACATACACTCAGTTGAAGCGAAAATATCCCAACATCACTCCACATCAGATATAGTAAAATACTGAAGCGTAATTCAGTCAGGAAGTAAACTAGATGTTTTGGGCATAATTATAGTAAAACAATCTGTATTCATTTTAACAGTTGGTTGCAGCAAACTGACCACTCATAATCCTCCCACTCAATCAACACAACCGTTTTCCGACAGACTGCCACAAGTTCCCCACTTCCAGAAACCAGCTCTCATCTTTATCATGGGATAGAACAAAGTGAACAAAGGGTTTACGCGATGGTCACATCTGATTGTTCCCTTACTGTACTGAATTCCACTAACCACTAGGTGGCAGCACATATAAACCTTCAGCACGCCCGGTATAATGACACTGCAGATGGTCCTCACACCCAACAATGGTGCCGGAGACAGCTGGTTGAGATGGATGTGATTTGACAGAAACGGGGCACTCCAAAACACACTGGAGTACAAGTTGAATAACTGAGTAAGTGCAGACTGAAGTGGATGATTCATTCATAGTTAACACCCTGGCTGGCTCTATACAGCGCCTACATATATAGTCTTGCTGCTTTAAAAATGTTTTTTTTTAATGATACTAATGTTCACAAGTTAGTCTGTAGCATGGTGCTACCAATCGTGAAACGGGGTTGTTGGTCTGGATCAAAATGAATGATATGAAAGGAGGACACGTGGTGACTCACAGCGAAAATCTAAGTAATTGAAATCTCAGGCTTCTCCAACTTGCGCACAATTCGTCATGGCTACTCATGATATGACTCAGTAGTGTGTATGCCCCCCACGTGCCTGTAAGCACTTCCGACAACATCTGGAGATGCTCCTGATGAGACGGCGGATGGTGTCCTGGGGGACCTCCGAGACAATATGTGGCGCTACTTGGTGGCATCGGATGCAGGAGACATAACGCCCCAGAGGTTCTCTATTGGATTCAGGTCTGGGGAACGCGATGGCCAGTCAATGGCATCAACGCCTTCGTTAACCAGCCTCTTTTACATCCGTCACATGTCCTCAGTGTGAATCTGTGGCCAATTGTCACCTGTAAAACCCTCCAGTTTTTGGGGGGTTGTCTTGCTGTTGCCTCTCCAGTGCACTTGTTGTCACTTTTACTTTGCACCAAAACAGGTGACATTTAATCATGCTTCCTAACAGGACATATTGATATCCCTGAAGTTTAACTGACTCGGTGTCATACTGTATTGATTATGTGTTCCCTTAATTCTTTTCAGCAGTATATGTATCTCCAACCACCAGGAAGCTAAGCAGTTCTGCTCCAGGGTTGCCATAACTGCGCAGATTGATGTCAGGGGTGCATATGCACATTATTTTAGGTAAAAGCTATGTTACGTTAAATTATGTAACGTTGAACAGACCAGCCGCTGGGGACAGTGGTTAGTGCAGTGGGAGTTGGAGTGGATTTTGTTGCCAAAAATGCAACTCGGACGAAGCCTAACCTTAACCTATCCTAAGTTTGTGTAAAAACGTAAGATGCTTTTAGTATCATTCGTATTCCGTAACCAGATATATTGTTTGGAGGGTTAATGCGGTTTACGTAACTTTTTATTGGTAAAATAGCGCTTACTCACCGTATTAGTTAATTCTCGTTGACCCAGTTGTTTGGGTTCACAGTGTTCATGTCGATGTGAATTATAATGAAAGCAGCATCTTTGGGAACTTTAGGAGTCATTGGTCAAGTGTGGTAGTTATGTTTGCCTACGCACCCTGGGGCTGATTTGGAGGCAGTGCCTCCATTCACTATTCTATCCAACTTCACCTGCCCGCGTGCACGCCCCAGGCCGACGTTAATCAAACTAGCTCAGCCCACACTGAGTGGTTAATACGAATCTGTTGCCCAGTTTAGTGCCAGTAAGTAATTAATGCAGAGAGAGAAAACATCACTTTTTATAGCGT
Source organism: Novumbra hubbsi (assembly GCA_016801125.1). NCBI lineage: Eukaryota > Metazoa > Chordata > Actinopteri > Esociformes > Umbridae > Novumbra > Novumbra hubbsi. The sequence continues at coordinate 41,239 of JACXGK010003720.1, forward strand.
CCATTAAAAAAATCTAAAATTACACGCAAAAGTGTAATAGTTGTTGATATTCTTGATAGGTGGCTAACTAATTTCCTCAATGCGATATACTAGCTCTTGTTACGCAGCCGTACACTTTGTTAGCCCATAGTCATTTTGAGACTAGTAAACTGCCTAATTTATATTCCTAAAAAAGATACCCCGGCAACTATAAATGATCCTAACTGTGGCAGAGAGAGCTAAAAAACTATAGATGGTCTGAACCGTTGGGTGTAACCCCAGTATAACTAATATATTTAAATTAATTTAATAAATACATAAGTGCCGTGAAATACAAAAGCATTTAGCATGCCGATAACATTATATGAACTACATATTATTATAATATATATTAACACAGTATTATTAATGAATTGTGGTTTATTTAGTAGCATTTCGTAGTGTGACAGATTTTACAATACAAAGTTAGAGGTGCGCTATTTGATAAGATTTCCTCACTCCCCCTAACCCAGGCTTCCAGTGGGGAGACCTCTCTATCTCGTACTTCTGGGTGGGATATCTTTCCAAGCAGTGTGAAATTGTTTTTCAATCCTAATTGATACTGTTTAAAGTGGAATTACCTGATCTGGGGTTTGTGTAATTTATATGCAATTAAGATTTCCGATTAATAGACCTTAATGAACAACAATTAATGATGCAGTTTAAACATGTAGTATTAATGATGCAGTTTAAACATGTAGTATTGGTTTGTATGGATGATTGTTCATTCGCTCAGATTAGATCATATTATAGTTCTAACTTTTTTAACAATACATCCCTGTTTGTTATATGATCTATTGCATCAAATGTGTAGTGCATTGTAATTTATGGTACATTTGACATATCATATTAAGTGCGATCAGATTTTTACTTATTGCAACGCCCATGGTTGTTATCAATTTGCATTATTTAAGAATGTATAACATAACAATGTGATTTTGTCTTGACTTCGCTTCAACCTGTTAATATGTAAAATGTATATATATATACATAATATATAATGTTATTGACTCCTGACAAGTCATTCCAACCATATTGAGCTTGAGCAATCATGATAAAAGTCAGGATGGATGACGCACTAGGAGCTGTGTAAATCGTAACTCAAATGTTTGACAGTTGTTGATGGCTGCCAAAAGTGCTTCTGCAAAGAACTCTCAGATGTGAAGAAATCTTTTTTTTCATTTCATGAAAGTCATGTTTTCATTACAGAAAGGCTGCAAATTAGTTTGTAAACTAAGCAATAGTTCTTTGTGCAAATAAATGTTCACACTGTTAGTGTTACTGCAGATTAAAGTTGAATGAATTTCAATAGTCACTGCTTCGTTACAATTGCCTTACAGGAATAGCTTTTTTTCTGAGAGTGTAGCCTTCTTAATAATTAAGATTTTAGCTACTAGGCAATTATTTAAAAACACATTTATGAAATATAATATCCATGGCAGATTGTAATGAACACAATGACTGGATTGAAGAGTCCTTTGGGGTCATTTTTTGACAGATCTTCAGAAGAGATTAAGCATAATAAAAATCTCTAGAGAATAATAAAAGGCTCACATTTCAAGATATAGAAGAGCATTTATTTTGTTTTCATTTGAAAAATTGTGTTATGGAAAACCACAACCAGTTTAAACCCACAACGTGCAATGTTACTCCAAAGGGGCTAACATTCTGGAATATAGAAACTATGTTTATAGTCCCAGTGCAGGGAATGATTCCACTGACTCTCCAGTCCAGGACAGGGAATGATTCCACTGACTCTCCAGTCCCAGGGCAGGGAATGATTCCACTGACTCTCCAGTCCCAGGGCAGGGAATGATTCCACTGACTCTCCAGTCCCAGGGCAGGGAATGATTCCACTGACTCTCCAGTCCAGTGCAGGGAATGATTCCACTGACTCTCCAGTCCAGGACAGGGAATGATTCCACT